>JAHWXV010107989.1:0-15805 GCA_024586415.1 Phrixothrix hirtus
TGAATTAATAAAATTAGTTGGTTTAATAATAATGAACGTGAAATAAGAAAATAAATTAAAAATTGTT
Source organism: Phrixothrix hirtus (assembly GCA_024586415.1). Classification (NCBI taxonomy): domain Eukaryota; kingdom Metazoa; phylum Arthropoda; class Insecta; order Coleoptera; family Phengodidae; genus Phrixothrix; species Phrixothrix hirtus. Next base: position 68 of record JAHWXV010107989.1, read on the forward strand.
ACAAAAAATTTTTTTTAAAAGAGAGCTGACTTCGGGAATTTGTTAGTTAATCATTTCAATTTTATTAGATGGTAAAAATTTATTAATGTAAAAGTTTTCAGCCACTAAAATTTTTAAAAGATTGTTAGAAATAAAGACTATTTCATTAGAAAAAGGGAGGATATAAGAATGTTTTTCTTGGATATAATGTACAGCAAATTTAGAAATTCCGCAAGTATTAGTAGCTTTTTGGCAATCATTTAAATGTTCTTAAGGACTGAAACATTGCCGATGTTTAATAATTATTCAACTACTTAAATGGTTCTAAAAGATAAATTTTGATTCTTCCTATTTGATTCCGTTATCTTGTCTATTTGTATATTTTGCAGCTAAGGTTTCGAAATGCGAAAATTCCCTCGGGTCTTCTGACTTTAACTGCTATTGTCATTTCGCCATTTCTACAAGAATTTATCCGCAGCTAGAACAATGCCGCCATTATTTAGTATTTATAACGTGCCAAACATCCTTATCCATGGTGAAGGCATGTTTTTTAATTTTGCTCTGATGAAAAATTTACAGACCTCGATCGGGTTTGAATCCGTATTCCTTGAATGTATAGACACTAACCAATGGAGATATATTATGTTACCTGCTCTTATGAGCATTAGAACTATAAATTCAAGATTTTACTAGATATAATTTCTTCTGTTTGGAATAAACGCATCATGTATATTTATACAATTTATAAATTTTATTAATGCAACTAGATGTGTAACTATAAACCTGGCCATGGAAATGAACGAAATCTGATTATCTATTTTGAGCAGGTAAAGGTGTATACATATTATGTATACATACATAATACATATGTATACACTAAAAGCTAAAGCTCACAGGGAAGTTTAAGACGCCTAAACATATGGATTTTCTATAATGTCATAATTTATAATTGAATCAAGACTTCGATGTTTTTAATCGAAAGTTGCCTTATCCCTATTTTAAGAAAATCTAATGGTTTCTATTAATTGAGAAATGTAATTCAAAATGTATAAATTTTCCAAAGTCAGTATTGGGCATTAAATAAATAATAATTAATCAAAACAATCTATTATTGTTTAATTTGGAAATGTTATCGTTTATTGTTTATAATTTCTGAGTCAGAACTTTGCGATATGTATAAATACAACTTTATTAAAATTGATGTTCTAGGATTTCATACCTCAAATTGTGGGTTAAACTAGTTACTCCGCATTTATCACAGTATGTTAAGTCATGAATAAATTCAGCTACAATTGAAAAGTGAACTAAGCAGATTATCATCATAAACTTATATTATTAAATACTATTGTGTACAATACCTTAAAGTTATAAATAAATATTGAATAAGCTATTACTTTATATTTTAAAATTATTTATAGTACAATAATAGTTACTTCTACAGTGTCACTATTGTTTTAATAACGTAAACACGTTTAAAATATTTATATTTTGGATCGTCGCCTATAAAGCTTCTAAAAACTTCCATTAACACAGGATGTGACAGCAAAAGGTTGATACTACTTACAGATTTTCTTGTACTTACTACGTCATCCGAATGTACTTGACAGTTTTAGGTGAAAAGAAATGAAATATTTCTTGAGAAGCCGTCGCCTTACTTATTTCTAGCCTGTCGTTCTATACTTTAAACCTTTCTGGTGATGGATCTTGCTACACAAAACGATAAATAAATACTATCTTTTTAGAAATTGAAATAAATATGTTAAGTGACTTATAAATTTTTGTAGGTAATATATGCATAGTTTATGAATAAAAGCAAGGCGTTACAGGAGAAGCTCAGTTTTTATCGTTACTGACAACATACTCAATGATTCCGAATGAATTTATTAAATTTTTAAGCAATAATTTCTATTCCTTTAACAGCTGTATTGTTATTTTTAATTTTGTTATTCATAATAAAATATATTTCAATGAATCAAAATTTTAGTATCAAATATTTCATTAATTTTATAGTTAATGATGGTTTTCTAATTTGGCAAATCTTTCTGCAATTTCAAATGCATCTATCTTAAAAATTAGATTAATAACAGGTAGATATGTTGTATATTATAACAAAATATATATAGCAAATTATTTCAAAATAAAAGAAAGTGAATAAATATTTCAATATTTCCTGATTCTAAATTAGGTAAGTTGAAATACAACCGTTTTAAGTGCAGTGAATGAATTTGTGCTTTGTTGTATAAAACAAGGTGTCACTTGCAAATTTCTCAGGCAAAGCAATCACTGAAGTAACGCGATAAATGATTTGGCACAACATTGCACACATGAAAAGTAATGCCTAGTACAAGTGGCTCTAGCTAATCGGAGTGTTTGACAAGAGAGTTCGGCATTACGTCCCTGGTTAAGTAATTTGAAATAGTTAATTATAATGATAATGACTTATCTAAGATGCAAGCTGCATACAGTAATGAAAATGGGTTGAGTTCCAATTTGATGACAAATCAATACTTGTAGACCGATGTTATATCACGAAACCCGGTAAAATAAAACAAGGACGTGGTTTTTATTATTGTTAAATTGAAAATCTAGACGTAAGTTAGTCGAGCAACAATTTTCAACATAAAATTAATTTGGGAGGCGTGCTTATACACCTTTACTTTTATAAAACGTTAACCTGACTTTAATTACTGTTCTAAAGTAATAAATACATCTCCTGGAAGTAATTAACAATTGCAATAACTAGAACTGGCAGTGAAAGCGAGAAGAGAAAAAGTAATGACAATTAATAACGTGTATTAGATGCAAATTTGTGTAAAATGATTATACCGTTACAATTTCGTTAAAGATTATGATGAACCCTTTTGCATGGCCAGCGCATTAACTCTCAATACTTAATTTATTAACAATGATAGGAAAACGAAATACAACTGCTAAATTGAGTATAGATGATAATTTTATTTATAAACAGTTTTTCGGTAAACCGTCGTTGTCAAGTCAAAATCTGCTATGTGGAGTTTACAAAATTTTATATAATAGAGTAGGAACTTTACGACCTTATTAGTATTAGTATTATACTAAAAGCTAGGGTATTGTCATAAATTGAAATAAAATTGTTTAATTTAAAATTATTTTTTACTTAGTTAAATCCAACTCAAATTGTAAAATCTTTCTAGATATTAATTAAAAACATATAAGTTTTGAGATAATATATTAATCTTATAAGATTAATACAATACCTTATAAGGTAGGACCGTGTAAATTATCAACGGTACGATTCTTCAACTTCATTTCATTCATGAAAAATTGCTGTTGCTTCAACTCCGATAATCGTGCATCATTATTATCTATTGAACAAATAATTTAAATTAAATTATGGTGCAAGTTAAATGATTGTTACTTTCTAACATTATTTGTAGCCAGACAGCTAAGTGCAATTTATCGTTTTATTGTCATATTTTAACATAAGTATAATTTAGTGGTTATTGTTTCATTTTATTGAATATTAATGTGTTACACTAGAACTATTCCTTGTTTTTGTTTAATTTTTCTTTAAAATGTGTTACTAATTAATTAATTGAGCTTATTAAATTCTTTGTTTTACACAAAGCAGGTAGCATTATTAATTTCTTTCTGGTATATTAAGTATATCTAAAACGTAAAAATCAACCGATTTTAGTTTAAATTAATCATTGCCATTACCTTAAGAAGCCGACCCTAGCAGTACCCATTTTCCCCTGTGAATACCTAAGGGAGATTTTTTGTTCTAACCCCTCTTAGAATTGTCGTCCTAGAACCAAGGGCGTTCTTAATTTGGTCATTTAGCGGATTTCTGTAATGTGCTTATTGGTAATTGCTATCTTGAATAGTAAAACCTGCGACCCTTCTACTTACATAAGTAGTCCCTTACACCTTCAGCTTATGCATTTTGCTTTGTACTGTCAGAAAGGCAACATGTAGCGTTACAACGTGTAGAATGTACACGATTGGCATGCATAATCATGTGGCCTTTTCGAGTACAAGCTCCATAACTGTAATTTTTTCAATTATCAACGTAGGCGTTACACTTTAAGAACCTTGATTCTGTTTTAGCAATAATTGCATCCGTCAGAAATCAAAACAATTTCCTTAAAATTTTGCCCAAATTTTGTTATAAAATCATTTGTGTATGTTACAGCGTTGTTGATGGTGACACTGCCTTTTCCTTAGTGACAAACGTACATATAACCTTCGTTGTTATTTAATACGTAAAAGGTGAAGTTATGAAATTTAAGCTTTTATATATAATAAACTTTTGATACAATAATAATGTGCTATGTAATTGATAAAACTAACTTCATTTCATTCCCCTGAAGTTTGCATATATTTTAGCATTCCTCCCTGATTGTTTTTCTTGCCTAATGTGTGTGTGCGTGTGCTGGGTACGTATGCGTGCGCATGATCGTGTGCGTGAGTGTGCGCATGCGCGTGCGCGTGTTCGTGGGCTAGTGTGTGTACATGCGCGTGCTCGTTTGCGTGCTCGTTTGCGTGTGCGCGTGCGTGTGCGGGTGTGCGTGCGTGTGCCTGTGTGTGTGCGCGTGTGCGTGCGCGTGTTGTAACCACGACAGCTCGAAAACCAAAAGTAATAAAATTTTATATTGGAGTTTATATTAATTGCCGCACGAGACCGCAACAATTTCATTAAAATCGGAAAACCGGAAGTGCCACTTTACTCTAATCATTTTTGGTTTTTTGAGATTTTTCGAAATCGGCTCTAACGATTTTTGTTAGAATTATTATATTTCTTAGAAATTTAATGCTCTTTGATATAATTTAGGTGGTTTCTCATAAACTTTTCCGTAAGTCGAGTAACCGGATGTACTTTCGCCGTTAATTCTAATTAAAGTAACTGTGAAACCAAAAATCCTAGCTAAATAAAAATTTGTATTTAAGATCATAATCGCCTCAGTGTGCTAAATTAAGAATTTGTTTAAAATCGAATAACCCGAAGTATCACCTTATGCTTGTCATTTTTAGATATTTTCCAAATTTTTCGTTTTTCGACATTTTCTCAAAATCGGCTATAACAATTTTTTTAAAATGTATTGTGTTTCTTAATCATTGAAGACGCTTTCATATAATCTCGGGGATTACTCAGAAAGTTTTCTGTAAATAGAGTAACCGCAGGTACTTTCACTGTTAACTTCGAATACAATGACTAGGAACTAAAAGTCCTGACTAAATGAAAATTTATATTTGGGGTCACAAACGCCGTTTTCTGATAGATCAAAAATTTGGTTAAAACCGAATAACTGAAAGTACTACTTTATTTCTGTTATTTTTAGATAATTTCCGAATTCTTCATTTTCACGGTTTTCTTGAAATCGACTGTAACGATTTTTTTTTAAACTTACCATGTTTCTTAGTTACTTCATTTAGTTTTATATTAAGCAAGGACTTTCTCTAATAAATTTTTGAAAATAGAATAACCGGAAGTACTTGGAGTATAAGTTGTGAACAACGTTTCTCAAAAAGTAATGATTATATGAAAATCAAAAACTATATTTATGTTTTATATCCTCTGTACATGAAACGTCAAGAATTTAATTGAATTTATTTGAATGACCGCAAGTGCCACTTTAATCTTGCGACTTTTAAGTTTTACGCGATTTTCTCAAAAACGTTTTTAACATTTTTTTGAAACTTGCTACGGTTCTTGTGTTCCTTATATCCTTTTACGTGAACTTAGAGGTTTTCCTGAAAACATGCGTTGAAGCGAGTTATTAGAGAAAATCTCTGTAGTTCAGCGGGGTTTTGCGTGTCCAGTAATTTGAATGGGTGACTATTGCAATTATCTTTCCCAAAATAAACGTAAATAATATTTTAATTATTTGTGTACATTTGTATGTTTGTACACCTATGTACGTAAGAGAAAGTCGTGTGTTGTCTCACACTAGATTTCTGATATTTAATTTTATGAAAAGTAATAATCGAATTAATATATTTCCTCGTAAAACCCTCACTAACGGATGTAGATGTAAGACACGTCATCCTGTAGCTTCCTTCAAGAACGAATTTTTAGAAACAGAAGTAAAATGAAGATTAAGTGTAGTGTCATTCCACGTCAAACTGGCAGAGACAAGAAGTTATTCACTCTACATTTTCTAAACTTGATGCAACTTGGATTGATTGTTAGTTATGCTAGAGCTTCAAATCTCACTTAGATATGTTCACCGTTTTTAAAACTTACCGCCATAAAGTTTCACTTCTTGAACTAAATGGAATCGCACGATTATGAGGAATTTTAGTAATTATTAACAATTGATTTAATAACTCTGATGCCGTAATAACTACCAATTTCGAATAAAAGAACATTATGGCGGCGTTTATTTTAAAATGAACTTTTTAAGGCAACTAGGAAACCATCTAGCAACTGCAGAAGTGGAAAAAAAGTTTTTCTCAACAGCACAAAAGCTTCGATACATAGGAATTGTTTTCAGAATGTGATAGTGTGTTGATTTTAGTAAAACAATTTATGAGGATAGAATAATATCTATACTATAAAGGATATCCAAATTAAACTAGCTCTTTTTCATCATTATTGAGTAAAAAATGGTCTTTTATAGGTTAGGTAAATTAGTTGCTGTTTTAAATTTAGAATTTCTTTTTTCAAAGCAACCTATATGATTTTATCAGTTTTACTAGCTACAGTTTAACAATATGTGTGTACTGGAGCTTTAGGAGAATGCTGTGTGTGTTTCTACTACACATCAAAACGTAAAACTTTTATTGAACTGTGGTAATGTGACACCGTGCGAAAACAATTTCTCGTGAGAATTAAAGAGCCCCTGTCATTTGAGCCTTTCCGTTGACTGCTGATGTGCTATGGAGAGCTATCATCTTCGAAGAAGGTTGCATCTCGACCGTCTCTATACTGACTTGGATATCCTGAAATTGTTGTGAGGACCCGCGCGTTTTAAATCCTAAGTCGGTATTGTGTCATTGAAGGAGGCTAACACCTGCATTCGCATGCGGAAGTGGGTTCATCTGCGATAAGTTCGCTAAAAGAAATCTCGTTAAGTAAACAATGAAGCGACTTGTGTATCTGAATTAACTAGATGAATGCTCTACAACGCCTTTGGGAATAATGCTATACTCGCTAGAAAATTACAAATACACATTAAACCGGTGTCAAACTTTTAGGACCACACTTAGATAAGGATGAATAAATTCAATTAAATCGGTGGTTCTTAACTAAAGGAACGGAACTTATTAAATAGTATTTACCTGTGTTATAGTTGATTAACTTAATTGTATAAAAACTATTTAAATATTCATTTAAATATAATCATTTAAAGAAATAGAAAGAGTAACTTCCTCAACGACGCCGCATTGACCGTAAGCCCTCAAAAGAGTGAGACATCGGAGCCAATCGAAAGAATCCAATTCAGCATGGAGCTTGAACATCACTTCCCCTCCACGTTTCGTACCGTGTGACAGTTAATACATTCCACTATAAATTTTACGTTTTGATGGTAATGCAAACACATACAGCATGTATTCCCGAAGCTCCACTAAGTATGCTCTGAATGAAATGCAGTTAGTAAAACCTATAACATCTTGTACCTTGGTTTGGAAAAGAGGATTTATATACTTAAAGCATGCCTATTTATTTACCAAACAAGTATTTTCTTCTCAACAATGAGCGCTATTTCAATTTTCATATATTTTGTTGAAATATATCCTTACATTTCCATAAAACATTTCATAAAAATTAATTCACTGCCACATGCCGAAAAAATACTTGAACTGGGATGGTTTTGCCCTGTTCAATCTTTACCTCCATTTCGGTAGTTGTAAGAAAGTTTTTTGTTTAATTTAGAAAGTTCATTTTACGAAAATTGGAATTCCTAGAAAAAGCACAATAACGATGCTTGTTTGTTTAAAATTCATATTTACTATGGTTTCCGAATTATTAAATGAATTTTTTGTAAATACTAAAATTTTAGCAGACTAGCGATTCTGTTTAATTCAGAAAACTGAAACATTAAAGCGTTGTATCTGATTAAACTACGAAAATATTTTTCTCAGTGAAGTTTGGAATAACGCAGTTCCGTAGCATAACTAATAGTCATGTCAAATTTCAACAAGATTAGACAACATATAAACGTTGCACAGTCTGATTGAATTGCACTCAGTATTAACAAGTCAATTTGAAATAAATTAAATACGTTAAATTTTACTGCGGTTTAATTAGATAAGCTGTTATGGTAAAGTTCGTACTCAATATAAAAAACCTAAAAAAGTACTACATGATTAAATTAAAATTTTATAGCCGAAAAGGCGAATGAAATGTAATAAAAAGGAAAACGAAGTCTAGAAAAATATCCAAATCGTTTCGCAATCAATAAAAATTAGTAAGAGTAGGGACGTGTGACTTCATCAATTAGTACTATTAGTGAATAATAATAACAGATAATTAATAAGTGTGCAAGTTAACCTTATACGAAGAGAGTAAATTCAACGTATAACAAAAAATCAATATAGACACGGTTTGCTAAATTGACACCAAGCGATAAGGCAGAATACATAAAAGAAAAGATTGCTCATTTAAGCAACTCGGGGGAACAATTGCTAGTATAACAGAAGAATGACCAACTATTATAGCCTTAACATAGGTAAATAATTAAGGAACTTATCAGCTTTAAGTTATTAATCTTGCGCTATTATCACACTATTATAGAGATGAAATGAATTATATAAAGCAATTTGATAGGCGTTTTAGAACGGAAAGAAGTAAAATATGATTCCTCTATCAGCCCATAAAATGGCCGATTCTGGAAATAATAGAAATCAAAACTATTTGACTGGGATCATGAACTTCATTGTGATTTCAAATATGTTTAAGTTGAATAATAATATGGTTATGAATTTGAGAATTTTATATTAATGAAATAATTTACATTATAAGGATAAAATGTATTAACATTAAAATCAATGAATCACAACGAAGTTTTAAATATAACTAGTTTGCTAGATGAAATAAAACGAATTAAAATACTAACTTCGGCTATGTGCAGTCAAATTAGAATAATTATAAATTCAAATTACTAAAGTTAAAAGAAGGAAATCAGATATAAGAATGATGTTAATGAATTATAACCTTTAGATCAAAAATAGAAACAATCGCTGAATACAAATTGGAAGTAATTCGAAAAATTTAATAAAATAAATTTAAGTATCAAATATAAATTAGTGCAGCGCTAAACACGTTTCACATAAAAGCTATTTCATGATAGAAGTTAAATAATACCAGTTAAATGGTATGTTGGAATTACTATAGATATAAAGTTACAGATGCGCCTGCTATTTACCTAAATAGGAATAAAGTCCTACCAAAATTCTATTCAACAAAGAATTAACTATTATTTTACGTATTTACAAAACGAAGAGTAACAACCTGTTACAATGTAGAGTTAAGATAACTGCACTTATTAAAAAAAATATCCAAATTCGAGTAAAACTGTGGGTCAACACGGAATAGTGCTAAATTATGTATTTTATATTTAGAATCTACGTTGCGAGTTTATAAAAACCTTGATCTAGTTTAATAGTATTAAATATGTAAATAATGCACAGATTCCCTATAAAGGAAATGTCTACTTGTTAATAATCCTAACATTTCTGGAAACCAAATTCCAGATAACACTTGGAAATGGTGTACTCCATAAAAAAACATACCACATAATCAGTGCGACTTCGACTAGAAACAATATTTGAAATGGACTATTTGGGTTAGAGAAGTGTTAAAATTTTAACTACTCAACTCCTAGCACCAACGTTCGAGTTTAATAACGTCCTAGCTATCGTTGGATACATTTTTGTTTTGATAATATCGATAATGACTATCTTTTAAGAAAGTTAAATGCTACCTTTTACACTTGATATTACAGTTTCTAAATGTGTTTAAATTTTTCAAATTCTATTCCCTTTCTCTTTCTCAAACCTGTACATCAACAAATTATTAGCATTGTATAGGGTACTATGCAAAATGGGGTTTTGTAAGAGAATTGTTCAATTTCTCGATTAGTTTTGTAAAATTTGATAATTTTTCTTCCAATCACCCATATTGCCATCGTGCCTTATTTCCTTTCAGTTGATATGAAAGGGTTAAGCAGCCTTTGCCAAATGATTAGCAAATTTTCAATTTTAGTAAGGTACATCAAAATATTTCGTTTATTGTAATTTCTGTATTTAAATTTTTAAATCAGTGTTGCATTATATTGCTTCCAGCTAAGTAAGGCAAATTATGATCTCAGTATCTTGATATGTAGGGGTTCCTATCCAAAATAATGTTGCACATTTCAGGATTAAATTGTAGTAAAAAGCGTTGCAAGAATACGTTTAGCTTTTTGTAATAATACAGGGCGAAACTAGTTTTAAGGGATGCAAGTATTGGCAAGTCCTGAATTGAAGTCAGCTACACGACGGTCATCTATAACATTCACAACATCCTTAAAAACAACCTACTTCCGTTAGATTAGTAAGGTATGCAATAGTCTGGAAGATAATGAATACAGCTCGCGTGGGAAGTCAAGTGCATCTGTTTGTGAAGCTTGGTTACCTGGAATTTGAAATTATCGGCCCGATTCCTTTTGTTACTATATGCAACTTTAGAGCTCTCGATTTAGAAATTTACTGCACCAAGTTCATCGATCACCAAGGGCACTTTACCACTGCAATGTTCTTGTCGTTTTTAACACATTACTAACGTAAGGTTAAATTCAACTCATCTTTGTCTGAGCCCAAAACTGGGTAATGTCTTCTTTTGATTGAATTCTTAATAAGAAAAGCTGAATTTATGTTCTTATTACATTAAATATTTTTACTTTCTCTTACCTATGTGAAATATAGTATAGAGAAAGTACTGATTTCGTCCAAAACCTTCGATGTCGAAATTTTAGTGGAAATATACGTTTTTAGAGTCCCTTGAGTCCGACAATCATGTTTTTAAAAATTGGTCTCTCCCCCTCTCTCTCTCTCTCTCTCTCTCTCTCTCTCTCTGTGTGTGTGTGTGTATGTTTGTGTGTGTGTGTGTGTGTGTGTGTGTGTGTGTGTCTGTGAACAGGATAACTCGAAAACAAAAAGTGGTAGGTAAATAAAACTTTGCATTTAGGTTTCTTAATACCTTAGCACGTGACCGCAATAATTTCATTAAAATCAAATAACAGAAAGTTCCACTTTGCTCTTGTCATTTTTTGATTTTTTCCGATTTTCTCGAACCGGTTGTGACGTTTTTTTAAATTTCCTATATCTCCTATATATTTAATGCTATTTCATACAATCTAGACGGTTTCTTCCAAAACTTTCCATAACTTGAGTAACCAAAAGTAGTTTCTCTGTTAACTCTGTATAAAATAACTATGAAACTAAAACTCCTAGGTAAATGAAAATTTATTTTTGAAGTCGTAATTTTTAGTATGCTAAATCAAGAATTTTGTTAAAATCGAATAACCGGAACTGGCATTTTATTTGTCATTTCTAGATGTGTTTCAAATTTTTCGTTTTTCAATATTTTCTTGAAATCGGCTGTAAGGATTTTTTAAAAATCTATTGTCTTTCCTAAAAATTCAAGACCTTTTCATATAGATAAAGCGGTTACTCGGAAAATTTTTGGTAAATCGGCTAACCGGAAGTACTTTCACCGTTAACTCTGCATAAAATAAGTATGAAGCTAAAAGCCCTAGCTAAATGAAAATTTATATTTGAGGTCATAATCGCCCTTGAAATATCAAAAATTTGGTTAAAATCAATTAACCGGTCATTTATAGATATTTTGCGAATTCTTCATTTCTACGACTTTCTTGAAATCGGCTTTAACGATTTTTTTTAAACTTAGTATATTTGTTAGCTATTTAATTTAGTTTTATATTAACGAAGGAGATTCTCTAATAAATCTTTGAAAATCGAGTTACCGGTGTACTTGGAGTATTAGTTGTAAACAACATATCTCAAAAACAAATCATCATATGAAAATGAAAACCTTATTTAGGCTTTCTATCTTCCGTGTATGAGACGACAAGGATTTAGTTAAAATTGAATGACCGGAAGTGCCACTTTATCCTTTCTATGTTTAAGTTTTTTGCGATTTTCTCGAAAACAGCTATAAACACTTTTTTGAAACTAGCTGCAGTTATTATGCCTTTGATATACTTTTACTCGAACTTAGAGGTTTTCCAGAAAAAATGCGATGAAGCGAGTTATCAGAGAAAATCTCTGGAATTAAGCAGGGTTTTGCGTGTTCATTAATAGACGGGCGACCGTTACTATTATCGTTCACAAACTAAACGTAAATAATATTCGAATTATGTGTACATTTATATATTGGTATATCTATGTATGTAAGAGAAAGTTGTATGTTGTCTCACACCAGATTTTTACTTTTGCAAGGGATGCTTAACCTATTTTTAGTAAGCAATAACTGCAGTACGTAGTAGATTAAGTACAATTCTTAAATAGCTGTTTAATTATTTTAAAGACGATTGAAGGGAAGCACCAGTTTTCTCCTATACAGTCGTAATAATATATTTTAATTGCTAAATAAAATTTAACTATTACATTGGCCAATATTAAAGATAACAATTACTGATTTTGTAACCTTGTTGTAACGGTTGCATTTACCTTTAAGCGATATATCCTATGTTATTTGCATTGTAACATGTAACACGTTCCTTGCAATATTTTCCTTTAATTTAAAATATTCTAGAAATTTTTAGCAAATGCAAACGATATATGAAACATTAAATGAATAAATTTCTCTTTTAGAAGAGGCCCATATATAGCATAGTATTTTGAGACAATTTAAAATAGACAACTTTTGTTTGATTTCAGTATAAAATTTAATATTTAAACTTCAAACAATCAATGGAACTACAAATTGCCGGAATACGAAATGGATTTGCTGTACCTCAATTGAGCCCATCGCTGTAGTGTGAAAGATAGTAGAGCGGTTCCAGGTGTAAGCGTAGCCTGTCTTAAACTCTCAACGTGCGAGCATTTGGCATTGCGTTCTAAATTCCCTTATCTTTATATTATGTATTTCGTTTATCTTTAATGACGAACGCTGGCGGGTTTTGAGTCAGGCTGATTCTTAAGAACAAAATTCCTTTTTGATAATTATGAGCAAAATTACTTTTTTTTATATTTTCTGAAAAATCAGCGGTCCTAAAGGGTTTGGGGGAAAGATAGTGTAATCGGTCGCATTGGGTTGCTTATTATTTGCCTATGGATTGGTGAATTAAAATTCAAACTAATTTACTATGCTGCAAGCTGCAAAAAAATATAGAGATAGCATATTGCAGGGTGCTTATTTATTTGAAGGTCGACGAGTTTATAAAAATTAAATCTGTTCTGGCGTTGTCCAATCTTTGCAAGGAGATTTCTTCGCTTAAACATTTAACCATAGATCCTAGGATTGATGTTAAATTAAATTTTATCAGACAGCATCAACCCATCTGCCCGCTACCGAAATTTAAGTAGAACCTTAAACTGAAATTATTGTCAAAATTGGGTTATATTCTAAATTGGTTTGATTGTTTCCTTAAAGTAATTCTTTTGACTTAAGTTAAGAAAGAAGAATTATTTAATCAATCCTCTCTGCTACTGTTCGAATTTATTTGAATTATTGTAAATCTATCATCTTTACTAAGTGCGCTTCACGATCTTATGTAATTTATTTTGTTATTAAGTCTGTGCTGAGACCACAACAGATATAATTTACCGCAAAGAGTCCACTTTTTGTAAGAAGACCCTTTGCCGGTGAATTATTTCACTAATTTCAAATTTGATCTACCAGCTCTCAAATCTAGATTTCCCGACCACCTCAGGAGATTTCGTACTTGGGGTTGAACTAATCGCAGACTCCATTGTATGTACCAGCTGAAGCCAGCTTTCGATTGTATATCCGGTAACATTTAAAAATTCAGATAATTAAATTTCAAATATTTTAACTTCTATTTAAACTTTCAAATACTTTAAATGCTAATATTTTAAAATAGCTTACGACTCATTTCAACTGTGATATTTTTCCCATTAGTTTGATTAAACAATTTATCTAATTGAGTTCTTTTATTTACCTATTAATACAAAGCTTTTTTTCATAAACAATTTAGAAATCAACAACTGTTAAGATAGTTAATTTATCAGCTATACAGCTTATTACATTTTTATTTAATTTCCATCTTCTAAACATTGCGACCACAGCTAGTATCTGACAAGTTGGCTAAGCTACATCTTGGGCCAACTCTGAGTAATTAATTTTAGAGCTACCGAAGTTGCCAACCTCCCAAGGACTGAATTAACAGCCGAACGGGTTACAGCACGTTTAAATTTTTTTTGAGTGATTATTGTAAAAGTTTTAAATAGCTATACGAGTGCTAAAGTCTGGAAAATACACTAAGCTAAAAAGCTGTCCTTGTTCATCTTATACTATATGAGTGAAATAAAGAATTACTAAACAAGCGAATGTCTTAACCTAAAAACATTTTAAATTATCCTTCAAACTGTCACATGCGTATTTTTAAAAATTGATATAAGGATATACATATGAAAAGTAGGTAACAAAACTGTTTTCAGACCTTATTATTGATAATAAGCCTGAGGGATAAACCTCTTATGTTCAGACAATAAATCTACTGTGCCGACAAGCCTTACCTGGAGGTAAACTGTTTATATTTCTTTTTAAAATTTGCGGGTCACATCAAAATTCTTTTACGACATATTTTTATGTGCGTTGTTGTGTCTACGAGTGCGTGGGTGTATGCGTGCGTGCATAATTAGCTAATAACGATTATTAATTATATAAAAGATTATTTTTCTAGTACAATATAATAGCGACAGAGTTGGTAACAATCTGATAATGGAATTTGTAAAAGAATTATGCGTCGTAACATTTTATTTTATCATTTACTAATTATGGAACGGTAACGTCCAATTAATATACTTACCATATTTTTGTATTATATTTTTTTTGTTCCTTGTTTATTATTTAGGAATTTTAAAGAGTTATTACAAGAGCAATAAAAGAAAAACTAAAATTTTATGATGTTTATGTAACAGAACCGTTATGTGTTCATTTCGATAATTATAATTAATGAATATAAATAAAAATCATATTTGTTTTGGATTTAACAGCTTCTTTTCATTTAATTGTCAATCGTGTTTGTGTGTCAATCAAACTTAGTTATCTATCTACACGATTGAAATTATTTACAAATTTTTAGTTTTTCACACGATCGTAATTATGTTCAAATCTTTAGTCATCTACTAGATTTTAATTACTCATAAATTTGCACTCATCTTCCGGATAAAAAGGTATTACTTACGTGTTAAATGTTTTCAATTTTTGATTATTGATCGAAAGTCCTTTTTTCTTTTACATTGGTTTTATTTGGTCAAGTTCAAATAATAAGTCAATCGGGATCAAGATTTCGACTTGCTCAATATTTAATTACTCAATTTACAATAATAAGTTAATCAAGTAGTATACTTGAACAATAGTTATAACTACATTAAAATGAAAATAAGTTGTTTAGTGTTCCGTGAATTTCTATTTCGTCAGTCCTGAACAACAGATATATGAGTATGTGAACTTGCCAATGAGATCTGCAACTGTAAATATAAAGAAAAATTTATTAGATATATTTAGAATACCAAGGGCAAGTCTACGCATGCTTGTTGCCAACCAGCAAAATTTGTGCCGGTGTTTAATTAACAAAAGTACCG
>JAHWXV010108074.1:0-15918 GCA_024586415.1 Phrixothrix hirtus
ATAAGTTCAAAAATAACACGATTTTCAAAATTCTTGTTAACTTTTTAGATAGATATCCAGTATCAAAATTAAACTTTTCGGATTAAGAATAAACATTAAAAATTAAAATTATAAATTCTAACCAAGGTCATAGCAATTGAGATAACGTAGAATTTTTAAAGGAACAACAAACAAATAATTTTTATAATAAATAATTAATAAAATTCAAATCAAAAACAGTTATAGCATATTAATATGGCACGCCCAAACGTGGGGCTTTAGTAATAATTGTCAAATTTCAAAATAGATATAGCAATATGTATACAATGTTTGATTAAATTTACTTCTCGTAGTTAACGGAATTTATCACTCGAGTTCAAACAAAGATAACTTAGAAATATTAGTAATTACATTTGCTTACACAATACATTAACAGAAAAGGCTGTCTTTAGTAACTAGCGTTTCCCAATGAATAAAACTTATAATCAAATAAAATAAATTACATCGGCTAATGGTTAAATTTTGAACAAACTCAATCATTTTTGGAATAAGAGAAAGTGAAACGAAATAACTGCGTGTAAATTAAACAATCATAGCAATTGCTTTGTATTCAAAACGTTGTATTAATTTAAGCAAAACTAACTAACAAAAATAAAAAATTAGCATCTGCATAATGATGTGTTATGAACAAAACAAAATATGGTAAATTTAGTTCATTATAAGAAGATTTGATACTATGCATAATGCGCTGTAGCCATTAGCAAGCTTTCGAACTTAATCTTTGCAACTAGTTATGGACACCAACTTTAAATAATGTTTGTTCCTTAAGTTAAGGACCGCGTTAAAAACCAAATATACACTAACAACAAAATTGAACAAAATGGCACAGTACACTACAATACACAGAAATATAAATTACCTATATTAATTTAGGTTCTAAATCTAAATATGTGATCCAGAAGCAAACTTATTCAGTAACTTTACTAAAAACAAATAAAGAGGGACACCGCAATATACGACTAATATTACAGAAGAATCAAACTTCTTATGTAAAAACCGATACAATCAATACTAGACATGCGTAAGAATTCAAATAGAATTCGAGAATACCCTAATAACTTAATTAAAGCGATTTAACTTTCGGACATCGCTCCCAAACGCTTGAATCAATTAACTAACTGTTTTCAAAATCTAAATACCTATTAGAGAGAATTACATTTAAAAGCAAAAAACATTTTTCAAGATCAAAAGATAAACTCTAACACAATATTTCTTTTAGTTTTGATTCTAACTTTGGTACAGTTATGGGTAACCCAATTTCGTCAGTGCTGTCGATTTCGCCAACAATTAAAAACTATGGTTTCGCGGATAGCTTTTCAACGTTTATATATACGGCATTATTATTGCTATTCCAACTTTCAAAAAGAAACATACAAAGAAAATCTTAAACTTACTATAGAAGTGAAAAACAACAACAAAATTACACAATTCATGCAAGAACACGACTTTATTAAAACATTTAGGACTATTAATTGATTAAAAATGAGAGCACTACTTTACACAAAAAGCAGTAAAGTTAGTGAAACAGATTTGATTGATCAAGGCTTTGAAATAAACTACAAAAATTAATAAGTATCTCTTGAGACTTATTATTGGCTAACGCAAACTAAGAACAAAGAAAGACCTCTCATCCAAAACGCTGTTTAAACTTGCTTTAGTGAGCAAATTTGGTAATAAATCACAAATGACTTGGACGACGTTTTTACGTATATGTTACCACAACATCGTTACTACCACTTACACTAAAGTAAAGATAACAAATTAAAACAAATAAATCTAGTTTACACAAATATAGACGGTGTAATAAAGAGCATATTAGAACACCTAATTAAGATTAGGCAATAGATTGAAATAACACAAAGGCGACTGCGATATAGCAAATGTTATAAAATAGTGAAAACTGCTCTAGGTCATCAACATTTTGAAGGTTCTCCTAATTTCTATTTCAATAGCACCCATATTTTAGGACGGGAATTCGATTTTTATATAAAGTTAATTGTAAAATCTTTAATAATTAATAAATACAAAAAATATTGGCTAATGTTAAATCTGAAGGCCTTTACAATATGTTGAATCCCTGATATATTTTTATTTTTCTAGTGGCTATTGGATAAACTGTTAATAAATTCATTCATTTTAAACTCTTCGAATTATAATTCAGTCCTAGGATAGCTCTTGAAATAATAACGTGTCTTACTATTGTGGGTAATATATAAAATATTTATGAGCGTATGCTTTTGCAAGTTTTACATAATTTCAACTCTGTTATAGTGTTGCAAGTATTTATTACACGATTTTGTACATATACAAGGTGTCCGTGATGTAAGGCCCACTATTTTTAGGGAACACAAATCTGTAAAAAAATGTAACTCGAAAAATTTTCGTGTAAATATTGATCAAAAATTCGGATTTGTAATGACCTATATTCAATCATGTGTTGTTATTTACATCACAAAAACGTTATTTATTTAGTACTACACGGAACTCATAATAGATTTGTTTTATTGTGTATGAATAAAATCATCTGTGTAAAAATATTCTTCTGGTGATAATTTGAAGGTATTGTGCTTATCATTATGTATTTCATATTGTGTAAATTTATTGAACAATTAATTTTTAGACTGTTGTTTTTATTTTTGCCTTTGACTTAATAATAATAAGTAAATTTAGTTAATGTAGGAAGAAAGGATTTATAAATATTCAAAATGCGAATAGATATTTCAAGTTTTTAATTGTTATCTGTTAATGAAATTATGAAATAAATAACTGTTAAATTACAGGAAAATTTTTTTTTTATTCTTTATTGCCATTAACTATTCCAAAAAATACATTGATAGACTCCGGGAATGGATATAGGCGTCTATGAAACGTTGAGGTTTATGATGGTAAATTAGATAAAAGCGCACTACTGTGGGAAGAATATTCTTTAGCCAGTAACATATCGACAGAAGAATCATGGCCAAATTCCTTAGATACGCGCTGATGTTTTTCCAAACCAAAACGACGTTGGGTGATTTGAACTTTTACATTATGAAAACGGCCTTAAGAAGGCGCGATTCTATAAATAAAATTAAAGGAAAATGCACACACATGCGTTGATGTCATTTCTCTGGCTACGTAGTTATTATTTTCAAACCCTCTTTACAGATAAATCAAAACTAGCGTTGCTTAAATTCTTAGAACAGATGTCTGCGTCTAGTCGCTGTTAGAACTTGTTTCGGAATCTCATTATAGCATCCTATGTTTTCGTGGAACCTAGCTGTACCGAGTTACAAATAGAACTGGTATGTGCAGTAACAATGGTTACGATTGACATCCGCAGTTGAATACTAAGACTTGTTTAGAAAGATTACAAAGTAGGAATTGGATTTTTTATTGCACACAAATATAATTTAACAATAGAAAGTATTTCCTTTTTATAGCATGAAATTAGTAATACCAATGTTTCTCAATATATGGAAATTTTAACCGTTAGTCGATTTTAAATTGGATTAAAATGTAATAACGAATTGTTCGAATATATTTTATAAATGCAAAAAATTAATTAAGGATAACTTTAGATGAAGTTAAGGTATACGGAACCTGAATTAAAAGCAAAATGACTCCAAAATGAATATGCTTAATGCACTTCTTAGTATGTACTTAATTTTGATAAAAATTGCGATTCAATGGCTAATATAGCAAATACGTTTACTGTGCACGTAGCATAATAACGGAATATGTAGTGCAATCCGCGATACATTAAAGCAGTGGCGGCACTGCAAGTTGGTAAATTAACAATAAGAAGATGTAGGCTGACACTGTGGCGGTGAAAGAAATCATCAATAATGTCTATTGAATTTGGAAGAAACATCAGAGGCAGTATTTACTTCAAATTAGCGGACATTGCGCATTCCCAAACGATCGGCTAAATATGTATCACGTTTATTTACGCCAGACCAAAGATATGCACGTTATCAAGATTCTATCGATTGCTTGTAACAGTTTGACAAAGTTTTGTACATCGGTGTGCAAGTTGTTACGGGTTATTTAAAATTAAATATATAAAATTCCTAATTTTGCAAAAGTAGTCATAGTAGTGTATACTGGGTTGCCTAGCTATTCACTTAAAAATCTATTTTCCATTTTTAAAGTATTTATGAATATTTTGACCTCAATATCTTTGTCAAAACATCAACAATCAACTTTAAATTTTATAAATGTATTTTATACCTTTTGGATATAATATCTTCATTAGATAATAGAATTTCTTTTCAAAAATTCAATTTTGATTCTGATTTTGGTGAACAAATATTTCAATTTTTAAGTCGGTTTAACTAAGGGGAAATTGGTTGGTAAAAATCCAACACTAGTTAAATATTAGATATTGACCTTTGGAAAATCTGAGCTTTTGGAGATCCTCTTTTGTTTGGCATACTGTGTCGATCTTTCAAAATCTACTGTGTGTCAGGATTTGAGAAGCTTGAAAATATAATATATTTATTATCATTAGATTAAGGTCAATTATAAATTCGGTAAGTATTACCTGTTGTTCTCAGCATTATCTTATTCCTAATTTTGTTTTTAGACCTATTATTATTTTACTATTATCATTATAAATTCATAATTATCAACTTGAGATTATCGTTATTCTACTATCCGTTTATCAAATTGCTTCCAGAATCATTTCATCGCATAAAACCAATCTGTTAAGGTGGATTGTACATTTATGTAAAAGGCACTACCCATTACACCTGCATTATCGTAAAATTTAAAACATCGGAACATCTGTCCCCAACAAGCAAGGAGTGAAATCAGGTCAGATAACTCATCTTCCCTTCCTTATTTAAAACCATCACTAAATTTGTGTGTTTAATCTCTTATTAAGATGACAAAATTATATAAATACTCTTTTGCTTTAAATGATTTAAATTCGATTTAATATACATTTTCTTTTGTTTAACTGTAAGCTTGTAACACAGCAAATAGTCAATATTATTTATATTAATAAAGAAAAGTACTAAGAATTTATGAATCTAGACTCTACGAACCTTGGTAGTTGCTGCCCAATTTCTGCTTTTATTTTAAATAGTTAAAGTGTGCTAAAAGTCATTAACAATCATAATTATATCAATTAAAGTAAAATTGGCCTTTGTTTGGGTCAAATTTAAATAGTTTGTTTGAAACGTAATTAAATTCATTGCAATTATTTATGTCTATTTCAAAATTATAAAAAAGGTTATGTAAATCATTTGAACACTGTTATATAAAACAGATATTATACATGACTAAGGTTATACAGATTGTATTATTTGTTATTTCTTTCTTTTTTTCATTGTCTTATTTTATTTTATCTCACTTGGCCCGTTAGTTATTTTCAGAGATGAGTGGTTATCGGCTCGAGGAATCTTCGTATGCAGATTTGTAGGAGGCAAACCTGGCGCCCTGATATAAAGTCTCGACCACATGAGCTTAGTCGTGGGCATTTCTGCAAACTCCCTTACCAACATCAAAAGGGTCAAGAAGTGTTTCGTTTGTTTATGTTATAATTTACACGTAATAAAGTTTTGATGAAACATAGATTCATTACTGTATCAAAAATAAAATCATGATTTAAACAACAGACTAAGTCACCTCCTAAGGAGATGAAAAGTATTTTGATACGAGAAGATTTTCCAAGAGAGCAAACTATTTTATTAAACTGTTGGATTCATTAAAGCTAGTCAACGATAAAAAAGCCAAATTGAAGAAGGAAATGCCGGAATTAAGGTTTATATTGTTTCTTCGTCCACCTTGCTTATTCAGTTTAGCACCCCCTGTCTATTCTCACTTTCCCTAGTTGAAACATGATGAGTTCGTTGCTACTGTGATCACCTATTTTGAAGATCTTGGGAAGCACCGCTATCGCCAAGCACTAGATTCCATCAAATCCAAAGAAAGTATGAGGAAAATTAAAATTAATGTCAAATATATCAAGCATTCTAAGGACTTTTCAATTTACTCTAGTATTAATATATATAGGGGACTAAGTTCGCCTTCGATAAGTTCGCCTTCGTTTGTTACATAACTTAGTGAGAGTTTAACAAATATGGGACAAAAGCTAATTTTTGCATTTCAAATAATAAAATATTAAAGATATTAGTGGCTTTTTAAATGCGTGTTTATGGTATGATATTTATTTTAAGAAAAAAATTAATTTAAATGCATGAAGGAGTGAAGGCTATACGAATTAAAGTGGTATATAACGGACATTATAAATTCTGTTTCATGCTCAGCTCATTTTTATGTCATAAAGAATATTGCAATACATATACGCAATAATTAATTTTCCGTAAGTGTGTAAAGCTTGGAAATATATTAAAAGCCTTTCCTAGATGAATAATTGTATTTAAAGCATGAGTGCTTCCCTAATAGTACAAATTTTATCAAGTAACATTAATTTCCTATAAAATTTAGAGAATAATAATTTACATTACGAAGTTGTCCAAAATTGTATAATTATATTGTTCCGTTAAGAAAAGTGCTTCTACTTTTATATTCATGTATGGTGTTCAAGTTAATTCGATTTATTATGAGGGAATTTCATTATTTATCTTATTTTTCTCCTCGCAAAATAAAATTCAGTACCTTGTAATATTTAGGCTTATTTTATATTATATATAGCTGACATAAAAAAGCAGTAAACCGAATTGGGCTGATAGGTACGAGTTTTACGGTTTTGATATATACAGAGCAGGAGGGTTTATTTTAGATAATTTATTGATGCGGCAAGACACTACTCAATTGGTCGTGAAATTCTACCTAACGTTTCTATTAGATTATTTTTAGACAAAATTGCTTGTAGTAATAAATGACTTTTCCTACCCATCTGTAAATTTGACAGTAATTAAACTCAAAGGGTTAATACGTTAAAATACGTATGCCCAAAAGCTTTTAAGTAAATGTTTTACATTAATTGCCACATAATTTAAAACGACTTTATGAAATTAATATTGGCAGTATCACTTCCACTAATACGATTCATGTTATATTAAATCATAAAAACGTTAATAACATACATACACAGATAATAACTAAGTGAATAATTCATACGGTTTCCATGTGAAATAAATTCAAATTGCGCATATTAAGATAGAACTGATATAACTTTTTAAACGGGTATTTAAATTGTAAAATAGAACTAAATGTTCTCATATTTTAGAGTTACTTATCATTTAATAAGCATTAATTAGTAAAGTCTTAATAAATTTATTTTATGTGAGCACATATTGTACATCTAAAATACGTTTGTTTCTTGAAACAGGAATAGTCTGAGCAAGTGGTTTAAGAACGTGGCCAAAACTTTAAGATCTTTCATATACTTAATACAATCATCATTTAAACTAGTATATTCACTCGGCGCTTTTAATCTTTCACTTAAATATGTTCTGTTTTCTAATAATTTATTGCAAATGAAAAATCCACACACTATAAACGTAAATTAAATGAAAGTCACTAACGTGTGTGAAAAGTCCTAATTTCAGTACTTATGTTTAAGTATTTTTCAGCAAATTACTTGAAAAGGCTTCGAAATTATAAGACGATGTACTAAATTAAACAGATCATAACGTAACTTTGTTATGAAATGATACGTTAAGCTCAGCTTAAAATAATGCGAAATACAAATTTGTGGTTATATAATTTTTCAATAGAAAAACCAGAAAAAATTAATAATAGTAGGGGTGAGATGTTTTGATACTCACTTACTTTCTTGTTTATCCTGCTGGAATTTCTAAATATTAGCAATATCCTTAAAGTAGATTTATTAAACAAGTTTTTACAAATAAGAGTTGAGGTAAGTACTATGAATTATTTTGAAATATAGGACAGGGCAATCTATAACAAAAACTTTAATTTTTAACAGATTTGACATTTAAAGTATCTATCTCTATTTTTATTAAACTTCTGCACAACGCATGTAACTTGTAAAATTTTTCATCTAAAGTAATTTTGGTTTATTAGCATAAAATAAACTGTGACCTTA
Source organism: Phrixothrix hirtus (assembly GCA_024586415.1). NCBI lineage: Eukaryota > Metazoa > Arthropoda > Insecta > Coleoptera > Phengodidae > Phrixothrix > Phrixothrix hirtus. Next base: position 8,042 of record JAHWXV010108074.1, read on the forward strand.
GAATCAAATTTAAGGCTCTTTGGCACGCCACTTATGTTCAAAAAAGCAAGTTTAAATCAACAGCGTTCATATAACCAAAGTTGACCATATTAAATATTTTAACAGAGCACAGTGAATCCGTGAGAGTAAACGAGAGTAAAATACCGTTCCCATGGTATGATCGATTATGCATTACCTAGCCTCTAACGGTAAACCTGGCGGAAGAGTAAAAACATCGTATCCCTACGTTAAATAAAAAATTCTATGAATGTAGAAACAACGAATACAGCCTTCTAAACTTTCAAGGGAAGTCCAGATAAAATAGCCTCTTTGGGAGATTCCTTTGCTAAGCCTAACCAAATACAGCAGGGTTATCGTAATGAGAGCGGTTACTGCAATAGTTTCAGAGGATCTTACCTCTTTGATGGCGCAATTCGGAAACAAAGAGAAGGTAATTTTAAAACATCTGTTTCCTTTGTTATGGCAAAAACCTTCTGCAGTATAGCAGGACAGACTAAGCATAGATATTAGGAAGTCAGAGATGATTTGAATATCTTTACAGTTTGTTGAATACAAACTTAATATTGATATTAAATAATTCATCATTAACTAAGAATTAATAAGAGAAATTAGTAATATCGACGCAACGGTTAATTCGTAATTACAGATTCTTACATAGTACATATTATAAGAAAAGACAATAACAAAGCATTTTAAAAATCTGATATGAGACAACCCACGACTTCCTCTTACGCGTTATAGATATACAAATAATGTCCACAGACATCAATCGAATATTATAACGGAATTCTCTGTTATAGTTTGTTTATTTTAAGACGAGTATTGTACTATGCTTGTCGGCCAAACAACAATGCCCTTTGTCGGAGATTCCGGAAGGGGGTTCGCAATTCGCTTCCTTAGTAGCTTTTTACTATTTTCGCGGTTTTCTAATCATGTTAACAATTGACCATAATTTTGAACGTACTTGCATATTATTTTGAATGCGTAGGTTTATTATATATTACTTGTTATAGCTATATTTCATCAACCTTTGCATTATGATTTAATTAAATCCACATTACGTTTTAAAAACGTATATTTAACATGTATATTCAACGATCGTACATACATTCTATGTTGAATTATATGATCTTAAAAACCTACTCGTGTATTCTACTATTTACATTAATTCTATTTTGTGCAGTTAGAAAATAGTTGCATAAGGTTCACCTTGCTTTGGACATTTATGCATTCAAAATAGTGTTTAGTTATTGTGCAAGTGGATACTTATAGGGATTTATATCAAGGTGAGTTAATGATTATTTATATAGATGGGATTTACATTCAAGACCGAAAAAGTACTTGACTTGAATGTTTTTATGGTAAATAGAGGAAGGGGGAGATTTGAATTGGCCACAACCGAATCGTCCCTGCTATGAAACAATTCTGCTTAATCCCAGTTTTTTTGGCTGTTTTTGAGTAGCTGCGATAGCTGATTTTATGTTCATTCTAAATCCAAAGTGTCCATGCTTTATGATAAACAACTGCCTGTTGTAACGCTAGTGTTTTTCTCGGTTACTTTTTTATTATTTGATTCAGTTTTAGTTAAAATTATTGTAATTCCGTTGAGGATAAAATGGTAGAGCGTTAACTATATTTGGGAATTAGATTCAGTCTCATTTATCTTATGATTTTAGTAAGAAAAGACAAATTCAATTTTATCAAGTTCACTTATAAAATTTAATTGCTTTTTGATTTACGTAAGTAATCATCAACTTGGATGGAAATTACTCTTGATAACTATTCATATTAATATTATATTTAATATCTTAAATCTATATTTCAATTCGAACATAATACTGTTTACCTTTAATAAATTAATTTAATTTAAGTAATATTCAATTAGGGATAGTTTTGATGCATCCTGATTTAATGTGTGTGTGTGTAGCGGAATTTGTATTGAAGGTTGTAAACGGCACTTTTTGTCAGATGTTTGAATAGAATACACGTTTATTTTTGCTTTGGTGAATTTTAACTTTGATAACCGCTGTTGTGAAGGTTGAAATTACGTCTATATTTCTTGAAATTACTAATGATTTATACTTAACTTTGATAATTTTGAAAACTAATTTTTAGGATTGTATTTTATTCAATCGTCGGAATGGCAAACAGGGGGTGTTTTAGTGGTTTTTTAAAGTAATGTTGTGCTCCTGAGGCCGTAATTTGTGATTATTTAGTTTCAAATGCAGTAAGGTATGAAATTGGAATTATTAATTTGTTTTGATAAGGTATTGTGCCAAAAATGGCGTACCTTGATTTGGAGAAATTCCATTGAAATTTGAGCTTCTCGTAAACAAGTTGCGCATATCTGGAGGACATGACGTTGAATGTTGCTGCACTATTGACATTTGATCCTATTCATAACTTACATCTAAATAAATATCACATAATTATTTTCTAGGGAACAATTTCGTCCACGGTAAAGTTTATCATAAAAATTCTTTGGTTTCGAAATCGGGTGGGTTTTATCTAAATTATTCATTATGGGGGTTGTTATTTGATTATATTTTTTATATATATTAATTATTTGCCTCAAAATTTATATTCTGTCAAGGGTTATTTTTTCATAAAATTGATTGTTCAATTTTCTTATATTTTATTGCTTCATTTAATTCATTAGTCTCGAACTAATTGAATCACCGGTGCTCACTCAATTAGTTCGATTCATTGTAAATCAATACTTTGAATTATGTTATCGATTCGTATAGTTGGAGAACTATATTTCATTATTTTTATTATTTCTAATTAAAAATTATTCTTGGACGGAATTAAGTTTCTTTCTTGGGAAATAGTTGCGTTCACCAAAATTAATCTTATTCTGTCTTTAAAAATTTACTCTAAGATGAGACAATGATCTAAAGTCTGTTGTGTTTAGTGTGGAGACGGTTTTTTTCAGTTGGGGTACAGCTCTATCGGGTACCTGATCGAAGAATGGACTACTGGCTGCCACCCTTTAGATCACTGCCTTAAACATATGTTTAAAATTCAATTGATTGTTAAGATTGAAAATTCACTAAGAATTGTTATTTGTAAACTATTGTGATTTATTGTTTATTCAAATTATACGAAATTGTTACAAATCTAATCTTTCAATCAGTGCTTCTAGGCCTAAAAAGCGTATGCAACTTGTACTCTAAAGAATATCATCTTTTATTACTTTAACATCTGTTTAATTGCTAAATTAAACTGGCACCAAATGATACAACTTGCACTTGCTGCTACATCCCTTATTCCTACTTCCCTGAGTTGTCTTTTGCAGAGATAGCCTTACATAACATTTCATATTCAGAACATTAATTTGAAGAGAGTTTTAAATATATATACTACCATTTAATCATTTTAATAATTATATTTTTAAATAGACTTTTCTATCATCTTAATACTTTCTATCATTTCATTTTAAGAACGTTACACTGTCGATTCCTTCGAATGGTCCTTAAGATATCGCATAAGCTGTACATAAGAGACTTTATAATTGTCACTAGCTTTCTTACGGATCATCCTTATCGCAATCCTAGAAATAATATTTACAGGTATAAGATTTTGAGAACGTAGAAAGTTCTAACCTTTACGTGCATTTTCTTGGCTTTATAGATCTTTTAATATCATAATTTCTTGGGATAATGAATTGATAACCGCTTCCACAAACATTTCATATTTTGATGGGATTAATTCTAGACCTTCCTATTATTACAAGTTTCCGTACTTGTTTACAGTTCACAAAAATTGCATGTATAATCTAAAAGAAATAATATTAATTATGCGTCCCATATTTACAATAAAATTATCAAATTGAAATTGTAAGAATTTGTTTATATCAATTTTACGATTAATTCTTCGTAATCTATTTAATCATCCAACAAATAGTTTTGTTTAATTTCTGTGAATTTAGTATTCATTTACCTGAATCTTTCTATTTATTTATTAGATGTTGTATCCTTTTAAGTAATATTTGTATATCAACGGTTCGTTAAATTACCTTAATTTATCTAGGTTATTGCTAGTTTCTTTTTAATTTTATTTGTAGAAATTTGATTGAAAGAACGTACAATAGAATAATCTGACGTTACAATATTAATTGCGAAGAGATTTCAATACCAAAATTATTTGTAGATGCACGGGTTAGAGGTAACGTAATATTATTTCCTATTGTATAAAAAGGTGAACCGGTACTAATAGACCACTTCCAGCATTTATCTTTAAGAATCAAGTTGGTATGCCGATAATTGTTTCTCTCAAGGTAGTACCCAGCCTTGGATACAAAGACTTAGGTTTCAAGGCGTCGGAAAATATTGAAGAACGTGGATCTTGAGATTATGCTCAGTCTCAGGTACCATCATTGCGGCTTGAAAACCTTACGAAATAATTTAAGACCAAGAAAGTTTATTTACAACTTTTAGATGTTATATACAAATAATTTAGAATAATGAGAAATCAGTCAGTTTATCTTATTTCTAAAAAGTCAATATTCTTCTAGTTCTAAGCGCAGCTTATACAATTTCGTAAACATTGTTGTCATTATAGTGGAAAATTTTGTAATATTAATCTGTATTACAATTATTGTCATTCTTGTTCTTAATTATTTATTTGTTCTAATTATCCTATTCTTTTTTAGCTAATTGATGAGCATTATATTTGCTTAATTGTGAAAAATTAGTTTTAATTGTTTCTTATTAAGATATACCTACTTAGCTTCGCTTTATTTAACTTTATACGATGCTTTAAATTTTGCCAAGTTGCGTGTTCTTCAAACTTGCATTAACAATAGTTTCTTGTGCCAGAAAATTTTGAGATTTCTTTTAAATTACATTGTAATCTTAAATTCAGGGAAATTTTAAAATAGGCCAAAAAACTTAAGCTATAGACGCGGAATAGTTCTAAATCAAGAGAAAAACATTCTTTTTAGAAAGTCCATTGCCGGTTCCAAAACAAAAACGGCGTTAAAACTACTAAAGAATTGTTTGATTGTTTGAGGATCACTACAATAGTAGAACAGCTGCACGTGTCATTTTAAGTGAATAAACTATAAAAACATGATGTTGTTATGTTATTCTAAATGCAAAATGGAGATAAATCGGGGATATTCATTTCATTTATGGTGCCGCGCTATCAGACATTGTATGTAATGTTAAATTTTCGGAAGTTCTTGTGTTTTATCAAAAGCTGTTAGAGTCATGTTTATCATTGCTAAAGTGTACTAATTATTATTTTTGTGTGTTTACAAACAATTCGTGATTCTCCTGAAATTTTCCTTCAAACGCAACGATAATTATGTTGTAGGGCACAAGCGTATATTGCCAATGAAAGAGAGAACTTTAACACCTCTTGTAAAAAGATAAGTTCTACAGTTCTTATTATATTTATCCTCCTTAAATTCTACACACACATGTAGAGACGTCTTCCATTTTCCTTATAAAACACAAAAATGATTCAAAATTACCAATTTCAACATATAATTTAGTGTTTCTTTAGTTGACGTATTGTACAACTACATTACAAGATTTGTAAACATTAAAAACAACTAATAATAATACAAGACTGTGTTAGAACAATGAAAAATCAATTACAATTTTTTTATAATTTTAAAAAAGATATATCGACATTATGTTACATTTAAAAGTCTGGATACAATCTTTAGCGTTATTAAACATGTTCAAAACTAAATGTTCAATTTTTGTCTGCCTAGAACGCGAACGAATAAAATGTAGGTTATTGATAATTGGGGTATGTTACTGTTCACACGAAATAAACACATATAGCTGAAGTATTTTGATATTGAAGCATGTTATTTCCTCTACGACACGCAGTTGAAATTGAAATGTGTTCAGACATATTCATTTATATACGTGTTTTCCGAAAGTTCTCAAAAAGTCGATGTTTTTAATTTTTTCTAAAAAAGTAGTCCATTTTACGTGATTATGTTGTTAATAATCGTAGTTAGGCCTCCACCATAGCGTGGTAAAGTATATTGGTCTATTTTAAAATCACAATGTATTGTCAATAAATAAAATGTCGGCTAAATAAGTACAAAACTAAATTTATGTTTAAATTTGTGATGCATCTTCCTTTGACTTTTGTAAATGTATATTCAACGATTTCATTTCAAATAAACATTTATTGACATGGCCCACAACCTTACCATTTATGCCTATGTTGTTATAATTTTGTCTAACGGAAGAAACTTAGAATAAGTTGTTGCTAGATTCACAATTGTTGTTAATAATTAAAAATGCAACAACAAGACGCCTTAAGCTACTTCAAATAGAGTTTAATGTTTAATGTATTTTGAAAGACATTGTAGGTATATGTCTAAAAATAGATATTGAAATATGCTCAACAAATGCTAAAAGAGGATCTTATGATTATATTGTTTAACAGAAGCAGGAAGGCGGTTAGCGAGTTTGGTCAACCAACGCCTGCTCTCGTTTATTAACATTTTGTGTTATTTAGTTTCGCTTTTAATTTGATTGCTTCAAATCACAAAATATTTAGGCAGGCTTTTCATTTAAACTAAAATATATAGCTTTTACTATACCTGCGTCATAGTTGTTGTATACAGAACTTAGATGCGTGCATAAAATGGCTTTCAAAAGCTTAATAGATGACGACTTCAATAACTATAACATATTTATTTACAGCTTATAAAATGTTTTAAGACGGTTTTTATGCTTTCGGGCAGAAAACAGTTATTTTTTGTACGATGTAGTTCACATTTAAAGTATGTTAGTGACATTCCTGATGGAATAGGAATTTCGTGTCTCACTGTGTGTCACTAAATACGACTACTATCAATTTCTGCTTTATGGGTGCTAATTGAATGAAATTCTCTGTATATCTATATACTTTATAGCGGGTTAAAAGCTCTTTGGGCCCTAGATGGTTGTTCAAAATGCCGTTTTGTACTGAATCAGCTCGTCGCTCTGGCAGCCACAGTGAAGCGCAGGGGAGTTTTACAATATTTGGTTCGTAAAAATTGAGCTAAAAATTCAGGACGGTTTACGAAAGTCAAAATTGGGTAAAAATCGTTATTTTTGGGCGCAACTTTATCTGGTTGTCGGTACGGAGGTTTTATTTCCTGGAAATTAAGCGATAAGTAATTTAGTTCCAACCGTAAATGCGATGTTCGTATTCTGGAACCTTTCAAGGTAATTATCTATCGTACGCCACTGGATAAGCTCTCCTAAAGTAGTACGGTTAGACTTACTATATGTGAATGTTCTGTAATTATTTAAGTCTATTATTTTCCTGCAAGAAAAATGTTATTATTCCATATTACTAAAATTACGTAGAATTCTGAAATAATAAAATCATCTGGTTTTAACTAAATGGTTATAACAAAATAACATAACTTACACAAGCAATTAGAGCACATTTGGTTGAACAATTGTTTATTAATTTAAAAAAACGGGACTAGAAAAAGAGAGATCCCCAATTTAATTATTTAAAATCTACTTATATTAATAACAAAGTATTGACCCCTTGAGTTAAAGGTGGTCCAAGATTAACATACTTAACCACACTAATTAATTGTCTTTAGCTTCAAAATTGAAGGAGTTCAGGTAATAAAACAACAAAATGTCTAACTGATACCATTGACTTTATATAAACAGATTGCTCATGCCTATACTCAAAATTGGAAACCGCAAAATGCCGGCGAACACCAGTGGGCAGCACTGCTACCCATTAATTTTCCGGCGAACATTAGGTGGCTCTGCATTCACGTTCTACTTAATTCTATGTATGTCATTACTCGTGTTAGTAATACGAACACGTCGAAAATACTTGTATTTATATTTATCAAGTTCGCCGAAACGGTTGTTTTCATTATGAAGTAATGA
>JAHWXV010108167.1:0-17898 GCA_024586415.1 Phrixothrix hirtus
AAATAACAAATTATCAATTTATTTATTTAATTAATGTAAGCTGTATGAGCATGTTCAATGGTCCTTCACCTTATTTAAATCTAGTTTGGGATAGAAACCCTAGCCCTAAAATACAGTTCATAAAAAATCGAATCCTCCCGCTCTAAGAGTGCGTTTTGAAAGCGCGCTAAATTCAAAATCGTGTTTTCATATCGCACAATAATTATTAAAACACTTACCCCTAAGTTCACTTGGTAATCGTAATCCTGCTTCCAGTTAATTTCTTCTTATCCACGCACTTCCTACTGTAACAGTTAGGTAAAGAACAAGACATCGCTTTTAAGCTAATTTAGATGGCCCTAAATTATAAAAATACAAACAAAATGAAAATATTTAGGTTGCACGCCAAATTTGACAGCCTGTCAGAAAATACTAACAAGATGGCGAAGTGATACCACTTTTGTCACGTGATGACATCTCCCCACTATTCTATCTCAATGGTTTACATGCTAAACTAACCTCAACAAAAACATATTTGAATAAATTTTTAATTTAAAGAAAATGTACATCACTAGATGGCTCTGTAGGTATATATTACAACATAAATTATACTACGATCAGGCTAAATAGAGCTTGAAAGGAATAATTTGTCACTCTGGTTTCTCTTCATTGCGAATAAATCTTTCGCCTTTTACTAAAGATTTCCGTGGAGAGGAACAACTCAAATGAGTTTAGTCCAATTTTTTGAATGCTTGGCCCTAACGGGCCGAGCGACAATGAAAGATAAATATAGAACATTTACGAAGCTTACAACAGGTGCGGGCGGGGTTGTACGAATGAGATCTTTCGTGGAATTAACAATATTCCACACCAAATTCAGTGGTGTTACTGTGTAGTACTGTGTAAAATCTCTAGATATACTAAAGTATTGTGAATATATCTAAATTTGTAGCAAATTTTAACTACGAAATCTACTGACAAAATATGAGCAAATATTTAATTTATAATTGTAATTATGATGATCAATTTAAAAAATGTAAAAAAATTTGCATTCTGACCACTTTACTTACACGATTTGATGCAACATTTGGGCATTTTTAATTTACAAATACAATTTATTTTACACGTCACGCATAGTGACCTTTTCCACTGAGCTATGATGAACAATGTTAAAACATAAGTAATATTACTAAGATTGCAATTGCAATTATTAAAAGATTGTATTGTTTAACTATGATTAAACATTTCGAATTTATTGGTAAATAACTTATTGTTTTTTTATTATTTTGTTTTGTGGCTGAGTCTTTAGGATGCAGAAATTCCCTTGGTCCTCTTGGTTGAAACTTTCCCTAATATAGAGGAGATCCATCTCAAATAGGGATTTTTAACATGCCAAACATCACATTGGCAAGGGGCCTACGATTCCGACAAAAAGGTATATATTTTTTTAATTTTTCTCCAATGAAAAGAATAACTCCTTGTTAATGATTAAACCGTTCTTAAATTTATAATTCACATTACTTGCCAATTGGGTCGAATATTACTATCAATAATTGTTAAAATTGTACTTTTTAACTTAAATATCGATAATAATAATAAACAAATTTTTAAAGAATTGTAAATAAAGTTTACAACAAATATGCCTTCTTCTTGGATAAGGAAGTAAAATCGTAGGTCCCACGCCAATATGATGTTTGGTATGTTAAAAATCTCTAGTGGGGATAGAATTCCTCCAGCTTCATTAAAATTCTGGTAGGTATAATGGAATTACCATAACTCGAACTCTCAGCTACAAAACAAACTTTTTTTTGTAAATTTTAGAAAAAAATCTAAAATATAAGAGCTAAAACAAAATAACATTGCTAAACTTTAATGAAAAAGTGGCAGCCGTCAGAAAGCGTCCGCTTAAAAATTGTGTTGAAATTTAAACAGAAATGATATATTTTAAATCTTTTAAACAATCGTAGAAAAACTCGTAAGTGTAATTTGAGTGACAATGATCCATCTTGCGCTTTTAATTTTATTTTTTTGCTCTTATTAATAGTCTATATATTTTTAATTAATAAGTCTATTACTGCAATTTTCACTATTTTTGTTTGAAAAATCTTATTTGCACGTTTAAATATTATTGTCAGCTATTTTGTCTACAATAACACAAAATACAACAAGGTTTTCTTTCAAATTTGGAATATACAAACTAGAGCAGTTTTTCTGAAACTAAAAAGCTTCTGGTGGTGATCGGTAAAAGAGGTTGGGGTAAATTGTTTTTAAACAACATAGTTTTGATTAGACTGCGTTAAAGAACGTATTTAAGTGTATACAGTGGTATGCTTTCTTATGGAGTTATTTTCCAATACGGCAGAATCTAAAAACACGTCTATAATCGTTTCGTCGACGGTAATTGCAAATATCTTGAACCGATTACCTTTAACTTGAAGAATATACAATACGGAAAGTTTTCTTGAGATGAATTGCTTTTTGGTAATCGGTCAAAGTAAGTGAGAGGGTTAAACAAAAGAAAATGCAGGCCATCATATTAATTTTATTAGATCATATATTTAATTGTACAGTCATATAGTGTTTAGACCTACAGCTTTTGTATATGGTGGGCGTTTATTCAGAAATATTATTGTTCTTTCATCATTAATAAATTTAAAATAAATTAGGCAACAGGTTTCAAATTTAGTAAGAATTTAGTTAAGCAATGGTTTCTCCTGTTAGGATAACGCCTTATGTTTGATTCGGGAATGTTATTCATTTAAAACAAGGCCCTGCTCGCTTCAATATCCAACTTTTTTTAATTCAATGCGGAATGAAGGTGCAACAAGAAAATTCACATTGAGAAAATATGTAAATAAAAAGACCGATCCTAATATTTATTTATTCAATCGAAAGACAATAATAGGGAAATTATTTTTTAAAGAAGTCGTCCAAATGATTGTCGTCTCGAGTTTGGCATTCTTCTAAACGAGCACGCAAATTTTCGATAACTTTTCAACACAGTGCCTCTGAGGTTCCAGACGTCTCTTTTCGAATATTTGCTTTTAATTGAATCAGCGTTGCTGGTTTGCGGGTGTACACACGATTTTTCAAATATTCCTAGAAAAATAAATCTGCGGGAGACAAATTGGGACTCCCGGGTGGCCACGAAATGCCCCTACCTTGGAAATCAGTTTTTCTGGAAACACATCTTTAACCATCGGCAGAAACCCGTTAGAGATGTGGCAAGTGGTTCCGTCTTCTTGCATCCAGGCGTTTCGATTGTAATCAGCAAATTCCTGCAACTGTGGTGCCAGAAACTTCTGTAACATTCTCACAAACTCAGTTGAGTTAACAGTAACCGCGTGGCTGGGAACGTCTTCAAAAAAATAGTGCCCAATGATTGTTCTGGTCAAAATTACAACCCGTCTGTTATCCTAGGATGTTTGGTCTTAGAATTTTGACCGATCCAATATCTGCAATTCTATTTGATGGGCCCCTTTAGATGGAAGTGAACTTTGTCAGAAAACAAAATGTTGTTAAAGTTATTGAAACGATCCAGCATTTTGTCGGCAAATGACTTGCGTAAATTTAAATCATTAGACTTTAATTTCTGTACCAATTGTATCTTGTAGGATATAATTTCAAGCTGGTACGTTTGCGCGTCGATAAAACTGGATCACGTTGAACTGAAGTCGAAACCTGATATGTGTTCTCCTCGCCCCGGAAAGTGCGCAGGCCTTCGGTTTGTTTCAAATTTAATGCCGATCCCGTCTCTTTTTAACGTGCCAAACACATTAAAACGGGACCTAAGATGTAATTTCCTTATCCCAGAAGAAGAAATGCTTTTAAATTGCTTTCCGCTGACCATTTACCGACCTCGATTGGCTTTGAACCTGCAGCAGGCAATTGTCGATGCTATTTAAAATCTATAATAAATCGTATTGCTAATCTGTATACATTAAATATAATAAATGACCTCCATTACAATAACACTAAATTCGTAAAAGGTTTCTGGCCAACCTGTAAAGTACCACCTCTAATTATACGAAAAATAACTAGAACTTTCATAACAAAATTTATTTTCATCTAATTCTTTAAGGTGCAGAGTGAAATACCAATATCGGGTCCTGCTTAAAAACGTTCACCAAACTAACTGCATTTGTTATTTTAACTAAATGAAAGTTGCTGCTGAATTAACGTTTAAAGAATAGTGCAAATAATACATTATTATTAACTTTTGTTGCAACCTTGAGCACATTAATCGTGGGATGCTTTCAGTAAAGTCTGCACAATATTCTTTCACGTAGAATTGTTGCAAGTAAATTATCAACTATGACGTCATATCCAATTAAAAAAAAAAGCCTTTATAATGTTAATCTTTAATTAAACTTCTTATACAAAGATTCATAAAAAATTAGGATGCTTTTGTTTCAATTTTATAAATGCGCGTAGAAGTTTGTTTCATTCACCATTGTAGCTAAATTCCCGGTATGGGTGATATAGACACTGTATATTGATACCTATGAATTTTGATTTCCAAGTTAGTTGTTTAGAGGTGCGCTGTAAATAAAGTGCTTTCGGTGAGGTTTTTAAACATTTAGAGCTATGTTTTAAATGTGACTCAATTTGAAATGTAAATTATAAATGAAATTTCTATGCTTGTAAATTGTAATTAAAGGTGAGTTATGTAAACATTTCTATTTACCTGTAGAGCTTCCGCATTCTTTCCGCTAATTAATTGTATATAATTTTGAATTAATACACGTGTTTTGTGTTTCTTTTTTTATTAGATTATATTTGGTGGTGGTTAATCTATCGAGAAATTTAGGTGTATTATGTAGATTGGTTTTCTAGCAACACGTTTTAGGGATAGCGTTTTAGTTATAAACTTTTACTGTATATGCTTTTTTTTTCATGTTTTTAATTATATCGTAGAATTAGTTTTGTTTAGAATTTTGCATCCCATTTGAAAATCGAAATAATGACGCATTTATGACGTCGGAGTTTTCTGACGTCATGGATCGAAGGTGCTATTCTAACTCCTGTATCGTAGAAATTTAGTTACAATTTTAGCAGGCTTTCCTGCAATTTATGATAAAATAATCCCAAAGGAACAAAATATTTCACAACTATAAAATAATTGTATAATAATCCAGGATGTGCAATAGGATTATAATCTGTTTTACTTATGTATTTCTAAGAAAATTTGAAAAGACAACAGAGCTTCTCAACTCGTAATTACAGATGTACAATGTATAGAGTTTGATTAATAAGACAAATACATTGCAAATAAAATATAAAAGGAGTAAATATTTATCAAGTCAATAATACGCACCTACCTTAAAAAATTACATAACAAATTGACAAAAAGTAGTTTATACATACATATATGTATTTATACACAATATTTTATAGATTAGGAACTTAAGCAATTCTTGAAGGTCAAAATGCACGTATATTTGGTGGAAAAACAAGAAAATGAAAGATAACTTCCGCGATAAAGAAAACGGACTGTTCAGGAGACATTAACTCGTGATGAGTAGATCTTATTCTCAACATATTTCTGCTATATTTCCTTAGAAAAATTATTTGACAATTTTTCAAAGACAAATCTTTTTGTCTTCAAGAATGCGTTTTTCAAAAGCTTTCTTTAAATTCTGTATTGTTTCCCATACTTTTTGAAAATTGATAACGTATACAAACATACATATCAATTTGACTTTGCATATATAGCGATTCAATACATTGGAAAGGGAAAGGTATAGGTATATAGGTATATATGTAGAAAGACAAGGCTAGTTGCTGGAGGGCAAACGACAAAGTAGCAACAACGAAACGTCGAATAAATCTGTCCTTTTTCAAATACGTGTAATTAAGAAAATCCAACAACTATGACCAAGAGAAGAGAATTTAGGAGGCTGTAAAAAAACTATTCTATGGCCGATATCAACGAGTCTTTAGCTTAAAGGTCACATTACACGTACCACGTTGCGTTGTTTTCTAATGTCATTTTGCAGCGCTGCCACCTGTGAAATTAATTAATAAGATGATACTTTAATGCTTTTTAATTGTCAGACCAGGACTTCTTTATATTCTATTTGACATTGTTTCTAAATCTTCTTTAGATTTCTTCATTTCTATTTGCAGGATAGATTCTGTTCAAATCGTCTAAAATTTTGACGTGAACATTATGAATTGTAAATTTTGATAAATTTTATTCCTATTAGACATTTTTTACATTATCGAATTAATTTTAACAATCGGGAACGTAAAAAATACAACAGTAATTAATAGGTAATCAATAAAATTCAATAACATTCGTTGCGTAAAATGAACGTCGCGCAAAATCTTAACATATATCGGAGAGGGTTCATTAATTTATTCCTTTAGTCTGCAAAAATTCGGAGTGTTAACATGTCGAGACAAAAGGATGAAAAATATCAAGGGAGAAAGCGTCAGTCTATTTCTACGTGGGATCTAAGGGACTACAGTAGAGCCAGTGACATGATCGTGCTGTACTGATCTGAAGCTACACATTTAAGGTTAAAGAATAAATTGTTAAACAACCAATATGCAAGTTAAGATAATAAAACAGCAAATTTAAGGAAAATAACGATCTACCATATGTTTATTTCGATTACTTTTAGGAGCAAAACAATAAACATAGTCACTGGCACAATAATAGGTAATTAAAATTTAACATTAATTACATAGCGTAATATGACAGTATACAAAAATAAATTAGAATTGATAATTGAAATTGGAGTTAGAGTGAACAGAAGATATACAAAGCTAGAAAATTATTTGAACTCAAAATAATTTAATTAAGTACGCCAATGAACAATAAATTTACAGTGTTAATAAGATTTTTGGAAACTATAATATAGTGTTATGTGATGATAAAAATTTAATTTAGTAAAACCACCGTTGAATTATAGAAAGCAATCACCTACCACGGCGTGTTAAACAGATATAATTATAGGTTCTTCAATTTTAACGCACGAATTACAAGTTATAAATTTAATAATCATTAAGCTTATAACAAATCATAAGTAAAAATTAATGTAAATAAGACAAGTAAATTTACAAGCTATAAATTGAAAGGTATTTTAATGTTAATAAAATTTAAAATACACAATTCTAAATTAGTTCACTATAATTTTTTTATCACCGGCGAATTGCAGATAGACGGATCCATATGTGGATGCTATCGACCAAATGAAATAATTTAGACGTGGGTTTACTTCGAGCACCAAAGCGGAAATGCTTAGTTATAGTAGGAAAACAGCGGCGTTTAACTTGCTTTCGCACATCATCGAGCAGAAAGGAAGTTGTCATCATAATAATTCAGAATGCTAAAATATAGACAGAATGAACCTAATATAAATTGCCGCTAGAATAAACGAATACAATAGCATTTTGACTAAAAATGGTTACTTTATGCAGTTTGTGAATTTTGAACTCTACATTTTTGCTACCGAGATAGGTGCAGTGGTTAATGGTACGGAGAATACTCTCGAGGTCCCAGGTTTGACGCGCTGATACCCACTCTTAAACAGGTTTAGAGAAGGTTTCTAAATTTCTCTGAGGCAAATGTCCGGGTAGTGTTTACACTCATTACTTACCCCATACTTACCTTTACCTTTATCTCTACCTCTACTTCCGG
Organism: Phrixothrix hirtus; assembly: GCA_024586415.1. Taxonomy (NCBI): domain Eukaryota; kingdom Metazoa; phylum Arthropoda; class Insecta; order Coleoptera; family Phengodidae; genus Phrixothrix; species Phrixothrix hirtus. Next base: position 7,628 of record JAHWXV010108167.1, read on the forward strand.
TTCTTGGCTAAAGAGTGATCTTAGTTATTTAGAAACTATAAATAGCGGCAAGTTAGTGGCTTTCTGTACGTAAGGAACTGTATAACTTTTAGAAGTAATAATTTGAGGTACTGTAGAAAACGGTTTTTAGCGTATATGTAGAATTTTCTAATGGAAAGGAGGTATAAAAGTGCAGATGTTAACCTACAGTAGTTAATCTCTAATAAAGTAGTATCAGTGGTATCATACTTTTCAGTGACTAATAAAGATATTGTAGCAAAGTGTGAATTACTAACACAATTAAGTTAATTATGAGTGTCAGTTATTTAAAAATCGAACATACATGATATTAGAAATTTAATGGTGATCCTAGCGAGTTTTTTCATGTGTGAGGAAAAATCTAGTATACCAGAGATCGTAGACAATCTGCACGTGCGGCTTCATCCAAGCAAAGAGCGAGGGAAGACTCGTATGCGGATAAAAGCAGTGTACTGTGATTATTACATGAGCCCGACAAAATTCCTAGAGGGCTGCAATGCCCTCAGTGACAACGGCTAACAAGGACAACTTGAAAATGCAATGGGCATTGTTACGGCGCACGTGGATAACTTTATTCGAAGTAACCGGCGTTTTATTCTGGATGACGTCGCGGCACAGGTAGTCTGAGTCACCATACTATCCGTCATATCATATGTGCCCAGCAGGTTCCCCATAACCTTGATTACGGCCAAAAAAGTTATTGCATTACAGGATGACCTGATTTTGCTACACTTTATTATGGGGGATGGTATCATCATTACTATCCAGAAACAATGAAACAGAGCCACCATTGGAAAGATGTCGACTCGCCGGCACGAAATAAGTCCAAGGTCATACAGCACAGTTCGATCAACATGGACCGTTCCTTCTGGATTTCCTGAACTGCTTTCAAACGGTGCTATTTTCCCTACGGAAATGCCTTACCTCACACTGCCTTTATTTTTCGTGTAGTATTACAGAAATTTATGTGAGAAGTACTCACGCACCCTTCTTATAGTTCTGATATATACCGGTGTAATTTTGATGTATTTGGAAAATGTGCTCTCAAAGGCCAAGTGTTTAACATCGGACGATGATGTCAAGGCCTCTGTTCAACAGAGGTATTCTCATCTCGTTTTACAATGGGTGTATCTCAACCGGTGAGACGGCTACGTTTAATTGACTCAAAGTTAGTGTACTTTTCCATCATGTGTTCGGGTTTTAAATGACTGACCTTCATATTTTGACAATAATCAAAGCTTTTTCAGATGTTTTAAGAAAATAATTCGGGTCAATTTTGCGGAAAAAATACTAATATAGTTCATGAATCCATTGGAATACAATTACTATTATAACTGCTATGATCAACATTACCTTTAGAGTGAAAGAGAGAATGATCATCAGTTAGGACGTTTCAATCTACCCTCCTTTAACTTTTCCATTTTTTATGGGTTATAATTGGAAGAGGCGAAAGTAATGATTCTGCTTTGCTTTCGGTATACATGGTACTGGAATCCTCTATCCATTTAGAAAGACCAACGTATCGATCCTGAAACTGTACCAACATATGACATATACAGGAGGATAGTGCTTCAGCTAGTTCGAATAAATATCATAGAGGGAAAGTGGGCTTTATCCAATAGTAAATATACTCTCAAAGGAAAGAAACTGTCAGGCGTCACAGAATTATTCTTTCGATATTCAAAAACCATAATTAACTTTATTTGCATTAAATATGTAAAATGATGGATAATCATAGCACATTAATTAAATCAATAAATAAATAACATTAAATGTCAGGAAATCAACAAATAAATATATCACAATTGTATAAATTTAAATGAGTTGATGTGTAAGAAAAATTTAGGAAAACAAATATAGCAATGTATATTTATGAAGATACTTACGTAAGTTTTCCGGTTTTCTACACATCGCGTAGTACTATGTGACTCTATTAACTGGAGTTGCGCTACAAGAATTCAATTAATAATTATAAATTATATTACAGGCTACCATTTTAGATATAATTGTTTATAGATTGTAAACCAGAAGTAGAAGTTTTCTTTTATGAAACCCAGACGATAATATCATTTTCTAGTAGGTAGGCCACCAACCATACAGCAAAATGGCGATTACTTTAATTCCAGATGTTGATAACAAATTCTAACTTTTATTATACATGATCCAGTATCGATATGAATTGATGTAACTTAGCCAATTCAAACGAGGGTTGATATTAGAAGTGAAATGAGATTCATTAAATTTCCCAGGAAAAATCGCTAAAATAATTTTTACTAGTGTATTTACGGAATAACATTTGAAATAATTGGGAAATATATTAAACATTAAGCTTTCCTGTAAAATTGTTGTAGTGATTAAGTACTTAGAAAATAGCGATTAAATGATCTGGTAATTTAATACCAAACTATCAAAGAATAATATGTCAGCTCTTTTCAAAGCACAAAAGGAATTTTAATACGTTAGGAAGTTGCGCAATCTACAGTTATTTTTCCGAAGCGCAGGTCAGCAATTAACCCAAGATTTTTTAAAAAGCCATAGGCGTGTATGGATAAGCATCATTTAAGGCTGAATAATGAATTAGTAAATCAGAAAATGCTTAATAGTACTGAATTAAATTGGATATTATTAATTAAATCTGAGGTTAGGAATAAATAGTGCATGAAAATTTAATTTTAAAGCGTAGAAAATAATTTAGTAAAGGGAATTTAAATAGTTCAAAATTTAGAAACGAATGTTACAACTTGTTTGCCAAACTACGGTGATTCTCCATCTTGTTCGAGTCGCTTGTAGAGAAGCAGACTTTCTTCAAGAAGGAGATAGTTTTGAAATGCAAGGGTAGTTTAAATTTGACCTGAATTTTATTTTTGTATGAACGTATTTGATGAGCTGTTACAAAGAGTTTTATATTCCTAATAGTAGACATGTTGGCTTATGCCATAAACAATTGCGAATTGAATGCGTCAATACTGTTAGTTCGATTAACGATGGCATCTAGCAATATTTCAGCTTCGGTTGTACAATGTATATTATAAAGGTTCTTGTCAATGAGGGTGAAAGGCGACAGAGATTCATCAGAAACTTCAGGCAGTTTGAAGAAGAGCGTTTATCACATCTCTGGTGCAGATCCTTCCAAGATGGACGTGAATGCGTGTCAAACCAGCTGTATACTGCCCGTCCAGCGTATGCGGTGAATGCTGGGAACGTTCGTAGCAATAAGAGAATTTTTATGAAGGAAATTGTTGAGAAATTAAAGACTGGTGTTGGTAGTGTTGAAACTATTGTCCATGGCAAGCTTAACTATCGTAAAAGCAACTCGACGTGGAAAAACGGCAAAAATGAGTTTAAGTTTTTAGAGAACTTCGGGTTCGCTATAATAGTGACGGTGATGACTTTTTGTCACGTATCATAACAAGTAATGAGACCTGAGTGTACTATTGCGCCCCGAAACCAAAAATGTTACCAAGGAATAGCGTCATCCAAGCTCACCTCCACCGACGAAATTCAAAGCAAAGCCATCGGTTGGCAAAGTTATGGTGACAATATTCTGGGATGTAATGAACCAATTTACGTCGATTTTCTTGCGGAAAGGAAAACAGATAATGCTGCTTATTATAGCGAGTTTCTTCGCAATATTAAGGACAAAACGACGTGGTTATTTAAGCAAAGGCGTTATTCTTATGCGCGACAATGCTCGTCCACATAACTGGGCTGGGAAGTAATGTCTCATCCCCCATATAATCCAGACGGCCCCAATTAATTATCATATCTGGGATCCTGAAAAAGTTTTTGGGAGGCAAGAGATTTAACTTTAATGCGGAAGTGATTGATGCGATGCAAAACCGGTTACATTGTCAACCGGGAATATAGAAGCTACCGGAGCAATGGGACAAGTATATCTTAAAGGGAGGTTGTTCTTTCGAAAAAATGATGTATATGTAATGTTAACCTATAGTTTGTGACCGTTACCAGAAAAAATAGAATGCAGGTCTGTCTGTCCTGTGTATTTGTCATAGTTTTTATAATTATCTACTAATAAATACGAGTAACGCAGAATTGTTATTAAAACTATATATAACATGTTTAACAGAGAGTATTGCAACAGTAAGACAGAATGAAGGCAGACGGTTTGTATATAAAAATATTGTCTATAGTATTATGGCATGGTTATGGTAATAATGTACCTAATAACTTATATGAAAAAGAAATTAAACACAAAAAGACAAAGCTTAAACAATTAAGTAGATTTATTAGGCTATCTTCAATATAAAAAGTAGACATTTAATTTGTGTTATAACAAATGTTGTAAATTTATAATGTGATAAAACTATATATAAACTAATTATTTTAAAAATAAATATAGTATGAAGTATTCTAGAATCAGATAACGTTCATAAGTAATGTCAAAAGGTTACATTGAAAATTGATTTAGCAAAATGGATTGAAAACAGTGAAATTAAAAAATAATTTATGTAATTACAATTGATTTACTGTGAATTTAATTAAACTGAATAAATTTAACCTATTCTTGAAGAAGATAATTAAATTAATAATGCGAACCACAGATGCAAGAATTATTTTGACCATATTAATTGCTTTAACATCTTTTGATAAGCAAATAAATTGGTTCAATAAAAATTAGCAAATACGTTAAAAATATTGAAGTTGTATATTCTCTATTTTAATAGAACAAACAGTAATTATAAAAGGATTTATTTATAAATTCTTAAAAATGAGAGCATTTATTAAATGAAAAGTATCGAGCTTTGATTCTTCAACAAAAAATATTTTAAATGATAAATAAAACGTTAAAAATCAAGTTTATGATGTTCATATTGTATAGTTTGCTTTTCGTTGCCTACTATTTTCGAGAACAACATGTTTCATCCTTGGGAAAATATTTTTAATTAAAGTTAATAAATGATAATTATTAATGATGTAAAATGAATAAATATAACAAAAACACCTAACACATAATGAGAACAAACAATGTTGACACAACCTTCTTCGAGTTTCTGTAAAGAATGTCAATCCCTAACTGTTAACCAAGTTCTAATAATGAGTTCATTTATTTGTGACGGACATTTACCCTAAAAGTATCAATGAAAATGTAGGCTGCTTGTTTGCAACGGTGCATAATATTTACAAAGTTGCTAATATTAATTTGAAAACTGATTCATTTAACTACTTTAAACTATAAAAATAGTTTACCCCAAATTTGGTAAAATAATTGGTATTTAATAAGTTTTTAATTAATTACTTCGCTTGACTGATTTTGTATGTTTTAATAGTCAAGTTACTGACATTTACTTCTGTTTTGTGAAGATTTTGTTGATGTTGTGCTTTAATGTTAACCGTTTACAATCGTCAAAACTGGAGTTCCTGCTCTAATTGTTCCTGTTGATTGGATTTGGCGAAATCTTGTCACTACCGTTAATGTATAGAACTTGACCTCGGCTAGGTTGCGTCAGTCTATTTCAAAATAATTAAGTTTCGGATTTATCACTGCTTTTAACGCGCGTACTTTGATGAAAAAGCGTTGTTTAAGGGCTGTTTCAAGTGTATACACTTTTTCCCTTCCAGATATTTCAAATGACCAATTATCTGGACAGTAATTTGAATTTAACGAATCTCGTTTAAACACAATATCGTTAAATTTCTGCACTGGCACTTTCCTATACGTGTTATTTTTCAATTTCGAGGGTTAATGATCAAACTAAGTTTTGCTAAATTCTAATGCTGTCCGCCAAAATGGCGTTTACTTACTTTTTAATAGTGACAATTTTTGTTAGGTACACGTAAGTCGACTACCTGGAATACGAGAAATCCTTTGTAATGAAAGACCCCTTTGAAAGAAGCTCGTTTCTTAAAACTATTTCCTGATGTTAAGTTTTGTATTTAATGTATCCTTTTAAAATTACCTTTAACAAAGATTTATTTTATCGCATTTGTGCGTTTTAATAAATTTTTTTTAGTTGCGCTGATTATATTAAGTACGAGTATTAATTTAATTGCGTCAACAACATCTAATGGTTGTATGTTCTTTGTCGTTCCTTTTAAATGAACAACTGCTTTTTTATGGACAGTGTCCACTCCACGATTCTAGTAATAATAGAGTTTTATCGCCCAGATTTGGCAAGAATGCGTCTTTTAGCATTGTTTGGTAATGCTCAGAAGCTGGCTTTTCAAATTTGGAAGCTGTTTCATAAATGTCGTTTGCTTTAAACATACCTGCTTTAACTATAAGGCCAAATTGTTCAGTTCTTTCGTTTATAGAATATCATAGTTTTTCATTTGCGAATATTGTTTGCTGTGTAATGTATCTGTCTGTACTAACTGGTATAGACTGCACAATTCCTTCCGCAATTCTGGTACTGAAGATGCACAATGTTCATCCCGGATGCAGCTTTAAATTATAGCCATTTTGATTAAAATTATAAATATTATTTAAACTACTTAATTGAAAATATTATTTGTTATTTCACGAACAAACATGGCACCCATTGAGTATCATTTTGTGAATTTTTTGAAAACAATTTCATGGACTTGCTTAAATTTCTCTATCCATTTTTCTGATACTCGAAGATTGCCTAATGGCACACTTATTTGTTTTAACGGCAGCTAAAAGTGTTCATCTTTTAATTGGTAAATCATGAACAGGAAACTTCTTTTCCATGGTTTCTTTAAACCAGTTATAAACATATGTTTCTGTTTGTAAAATATGCTCAGTGACATATAAATTGCAACATCAAGAACAAGTAGGAATTTCTTAATCAAAATTGCTAGAACTGTTGGGCTGACATTAAGTAATAATTGATAAACGTTTGAGATCAAGTGGTAATGTGATAATGTCACATTTGACAGTTGTTATAATTTTTTGCTAACTTTTTCGATCTGTTTTTCGTACAATTTGTCGTTCTTTTTCATTGTTAATTAACATTATTTTGGTTGTTGTTCTTTTGTTAACGTGTTTTGTTTGTTTGATGATACCTAGAGTACGGCAACGAGGATATTACCGTAAATTACGCGAATTTGATAGAGGTCAAATTATTGGTTTGAGCGAAGCTGGTCTTTTATTCGAGAAAAATGCTAACCGTGTAAATCGAGATCAGGCTACTGTAACGCGAATGTGTCGTGCATGGTTTGAAGAAACCGAGGCTTCAAGAAGAACGAACGAGCTTCAAGATCGTCGCTTAAGACAACTGGTATTTAGAGAACGGTTTTCCTCTACTCAGGCAGTTGGTGACCAATGGTTCATTGAAGAAGGTTACCTTGTAATCCTTAGAACAGTTTATCGCCGAATCCGAAGTATTGGGTTAACATCATATCGTCCGCAACTTGTATTTCCTTTGACTGCAGAACATTGTTAGCAACGGTTACAATGGTGCAACGAACGATCTCATTGGAATCTTGAATTGCGCCGTGTTGTCTTTAGTGACAAATCTAGATTTTGTGTAGGAATTCACGACGGTCGTATGAGAGTTAGAAAAAGACGGGGTGAACGACAAAATCTTCGATTTATAGTTGAGAGGCACGTACATCGCATTGTAGGTGTTATGGTTTGGGGTGCGATTGCTTATGGCAGCAGGTCTCCCGTGGTGTTCATTCGAGGCAATATGACATCACAACGGTATATTGCGGAGGTGGTTGGAACACATCTTCTGCCATACTTACAAGAGCTCGAAGTTCCATTATTCCAGCAAGATAATGAACGTGAACATGTAGCATGGTTTTCCTTGAACTTCTTTGCCCTTTTGCCCTGGCCTCAAAAATCTCCAGATCTTTCTCCCATTGAACATGTATGAGACATAATGGAGGTTGGAGGCCTTAAGACATGAGGTGCAACTTGCATGGGATGTAATACTCTGAGACTTCATAAACCACTTTATTCAATCAATTCCTCGGCGTGTAAATGAATGTGTAAATCAGAGAGGCCGCACCTCACATTATTAGCAATTATTATAAAATTTTGTTTAACTAATAAAGATTTTCCTCCCAAATTTTGATCATTTATTACTATAACATAGGTAAATATTCCTACCAAACTTTATCTGGAAATTCCTTCTTGGTGTTGCAATTTCTATGTCACTGAGCATCATTATTGTAATGCGCCCATTTTCGCAATTGTGTAATAGACTCACTTTTCTATTTCTATTGTGTACTGTTATAATTTCAAATTAACTGTAGAAGCGTTTCTCCAATAATGAACAGCATCTATTTTATGCTGCAAATCTGCTTCTTCCTTGATGTAGTGGAATATAAAGGATATTCGGTACGAGGGCTGATTAATAACTAAAGTCTTCTAGCCGATAAAAGATGAATGAGAAAAGACAAAATAATGAAAGCAGTCTTAAAATGAAGCAAATTTATTGTACTACAAATTTGTATAATTATTTTTCCACATGATCGCCATTTAGTGGAACACGGTTCTCCAAGCGCTGAATTCATTTTTTCATTCCGTCCATGAAGAAACTTTCTTTTTTACTGTTGATCCAAGTGCGTAGAACAACACAAACTTCAGTATTTAACGAAAAATGTTTACCTCTCAATGCCTCCTTTAACATTGGGAATATCCAGAAATCTGATGGTGCCAGATCAGGCTTGTAAGGAGGGTATGGTAAACCGTGATTTTAGACTCATTAGTGTTTTCATTGTTTCGTAGCTGCAATGCAGTCTAGCGTTGTCATGATGTAACAAAAATTCCCTCCTTGTGATCTTAGTCTGCGGATACGGTTTTTTTTAGTAATCGTTTAGTTTCCCAGTATCTTTTTGAGTTAATTCGGCAGATATTCGGTGTGAATGACTCTCTTTGTATCCCTGAAAATCATGAGCATGACTTTCTACACAGATTGAACTCTTCTGAATTCGTCCCCGATGGTGATGTTCATGAGAAATCATTTCCTTCATGCCGATACTGGCCAAGAAGTTCTTGAAAAATGTTTTTTGTTCTTTCATGTAATCTGGCGCAGTTTTTTATAATATGGACAATGTGCTGAACTCTTTCTTCAGTAATGCCTAAGTGCTGAGCAATTTCGCTTTACATAATTCGGAGATTTCCTTGAATTAGTGCATCTACTTTTATAAGATTCTTCTCATGCTTGACTGATATCGGTCGACCTGATCGATTTTTATCAAACACCTTCATTTCACCTCTCTTACACAGTTTTGCACGTCGATCCCACTGGTGAACATTCTTCACATCCATACAATTATTAGCGTAAACTTACAAAGGTCCGTAAATTTCGATAGGTGCGTAACCTTCCAGCGTTAAAAATTCTGTCACTGCTCGTTGCTTGGTACGCATTTCAGAAATCGAACTTATGATAAATTACACTATTACTCAATGGCGCTACGGCAACTGAATGTTTGTGCCCTTTGACTAGATATTCGAGGCTGTCGACTGCAGGTTAGAAGTTATTTCTGTCCCCACTCTTTAGACTTTAGTTGTTAATCAACCCTCGTATGTACCTGTTTTGGTTTTAATGCGTATCACTGTTATATTCAATACCCTGGATTTCTAGAATTTGATTAGGATTATTAGAATCTAAGAAACATCTTTGATTTCCACGAAACCCTCAGACATGGGGTCTTGTAATAGAATTTTCAATTTATTTTTTATTTCAATATCTTGCTTGCTTACCGTACAATTTTGAATATTTAGTACCATAAAAGTGGGCAATAATAAATTAAAAAAGGCTATTGGGTTTTTAGCATTTGCATTATCTACGTTGTTAAGCACAAATGATAACATATTAAAGTGTACTGGATTCTGTACGAACGATGAACCTCTTGGTAGGCTGTGTACCAAGGTAATCAAACCACTTTACACCTTCATCCTGAACGATTTAAGACCTGCTGTTTTAGTATTTGCAACCACAGCTATATGGCTCCGCCCACTTTTTCAAGTGAACAAAGTCGCACTATTCTGGGGCTCCTCTTACTCACGGAGGTTTAAAATCACCTTGGGCCTCCCTGGACGGTTGCCGGCGTCTTCTTCGTGGGCTCCTAGCCCGGAGATGAGAGGGTTGGAGCTGTCCTGAAACAAAGAATACCAATTAACGGCCTGTTCGTGAATAAATTGTTGAATTGTAGGGATGCTCAGATCTTCGTGGATTCGCGAATTTCGCATAAACCACGGAGCGCCTGTAGCCATGCACAAGCACTTATTTTGGATGACTTGCAGCTTCCTCATGTTTGACCTAGCGGCGTATCCCCAGACGGTTGCCGCGTAGACCATTGTCGGACGGATGATCGCC
>JAHWXV010108202.1:0-16303 GCA_024586415.1 Phrixothrix hirtus
TATATATATATATATATATATATATATATATATATATATATATATATATATATATATATATATATATTACAATTCATCTGCATTGATATCTAAATAGATTTTAAAAACATTTATCAAGTAAGTATAAGTTAACCTAAAAATGATTTTAAGAAACATTCGTGCAATTTTACTTGTAGTCTGGCCTGAAGATGGTTTGACACTTTTTAACTCCACGAAATCGGTCGCATAATTTTAAATAAAGAAATATGAGGTATTGAACTTTTTTATAACCTTAATAAAATCTAGGATTAGTTAATGCTCATCAAGGAGACTACCAAACAATTTATTAAATTTAACTTTGTAGACCTAGTTTTGTATTTAAATTTATTAATTGTTCAGACCTGGTACTTAGTAAATGATATACAGATTTATTCTTAACGTTTCACAATTTAATTCTAAGTGACCCTTTGGTTTATAGTAAATGTGAATTTCACTTTCCATAAACTACATTTACCAATCACACTACCTTAAGCTACATTTACATGCAGCTACTTTTGCTACCATGGTAATTAAAAAACTGCGCAACTTAGACTACGAGATGTGTGAACACCCGTGCAACCAAAAAGTAGTCTAGGCAGTCCGGTTGTTTGCAACTATTATTAGCTGTGCTTAGCCTAAAAAGTAGCGTAGTGTGAAGAACATTTATCGATATTTTAGTCGAAGTAAAAAAAACTCGTCTAGTTGAAACATTTGCCGCGGCTGGAGGTCATGTACAAATGTTGTGTTTAAAATGATTAATGTAGGTGTTATTTTTTTTTGTTTATGTACCTACACTTTCGGCAGTCAAAACCGGGGCACTATCTGAATTTTTAAATTATCCAGTGTAAATATAGCTTGTTGTTTAAAATATGAGCTCTATTTTATCTCATCCTGCATTTTGGGTACCTAGTGATAAATATTAAATGGTAATTTTGAAATTAATCTAAAATTGAATTGATTTAATGTAATTAATTATATATAAATAAATAGAATTTTACAATCCTTAATATTTTGTATTTCAAATGATACCGAATACAGTATATAAACACCTACATATGTAATATACTAATATCAATTAATTTGTCTGTTATCAATTATATTTATTAAGGTTGGGATTCTATAGAAAAACAAGAACTTGTACAAAAAAACTTATAAAGAAAACACTATCACTGGTAAACAATAATTATAGTGCAAGTTTAATACAAATAGTTTAAGTAAATAATCTTATTTTCAAATGTGTTCAAATGGAGTTATTTTTGTTCATTTGTAAGTTGAAGTTTTCAAAATTCACTTGAAACCATCAAAATGTGTTAAAGTACACTCTTATAATATTAAAATCGCGATTATAGAAAACTGATACAGTTTCGCGCGCTTTAATGTTATTAACAATTAAGTTCAAAAAAACAATGTAAAAGACTTTAAAAAATCGCGAAGTGCTGGAAAAATTTAATAATTAAAATAATTAATTATATACATATATAAATATTTGTAAATCTGTCTAGTTAGAATTAGACAAACTACAAATATTCTATTTGTATAAAATAAGGTAATTTATATATGGCATAGCATTGTATCATTTTAAATATTATTGCGGAGTATGTCGCAAGTTCCATTACAACAAATTATCGCGAAGCGCTAGAAAGAAAAAGCAAGAAAATTTACGTTTGTGTAATAAAGACATCGCTACATTGAATTAATATAAATGAAGCTATTCTTGAAGGCTTAGAACACTTAGAACAATCGGAGACATCGAGTTGCATGCTCATGGTGGGGCTTATATGATAAATTAACCTTTGATTTAGTTTGTCAATGTTAACTTTTTCACCGTCCGCGTCTCGTTACTAGGTCAACGAGCGCTTTCGATGAACGATATCCATGCTCCTCTAGTTAGACAGTTGCTTGTGTTATAAGATGACTAGAGTACCTTTAAGTCATCGTACGAGGTCTAGCGTAGTCGTCTCAATTTTGCTGCGACAGTTGCCAGGGCAACTCGGCATAAAATTTGAACGGACACGCTCCGGATTCGGCAGCGAGAGCTTTGGTAGCTCGTGCCACAAAATCTAGCGTTTTCGATGCATTCAGGCTGCAAAAGGAAATGTATCAGGAGTACATAAATCCCTAAGTCGTTTGTAAACCGTTTTTAATGTATCAATGTAAGAAACATTAATACCAGATCTAAAACATTCTAGTATATGCTTAATGCCTATAGAAATTAGTTACCTTTGACATTAAGCCTCCTCACGAGGAGTGCTAACTAATTTCATTAATACTAATCCAGTACTATCATTCGACTGTTTTTAATATTGATATTAGCCGAGATAAACTTACTGCCATCAGTAATAATTAAATACATTTGTTAATTGAACTTGGTGTGATAAAACTTAATACTTAATTGTCATTGTTGTAGATGCAAACAACAGTTAAACATTCACATCGTTTTATTAATTTCACTTTGCATATATTTTTTTTAGTATTAGATACCTGGATAACACTTGTATAATTATTTAAACCATTCATTATTATTTTGTACATATTTTTACCCTGTAATTAATCATACAGTTATTTCTTTCAGAACAATATATGACTTATGAAGGTCTATTGCCTTATTATTTACAAATTAATCTAGCTAGGTACGAAAAATAAGGTCAGCCTTTATTCGAGTCCGGTAAAAGAAACACACCCTTCACGATGACTACTTGAACAAACAAAATATAAATAATTTTTCCTTGTGACTAATTAAATAAAACCGCAACGTCACAAATGTATTGCTTTAAGGTTAATATCAAACAATTAGTAATACCCTTGAACAGGCCTTGAATGTATTAATATTGTCTTCATTCTATTTCTGTTATTTAACTTTATCAAAAATGTGAAAATGTTTATAAAAATATTTTATAAAACTGATTTATAAAAACATCTGATGTCAAATTATTAATAGGACTTACCGTAAGTATGTTAGGGTATAATATTGCACACAATGCCAAACCAAAGCAATTCGGCGTTTATATTAGTTTTCAAAATAGCAGTTAATAATTTTATTCAACTTTAATTGGATATAAAAGTAATCATTCAACAAAAGTAGTTTTGATGTTACAAATCATATTTGATGATTTTTTTAAATAGTATATGAAATCCACTAATAAAAAATTATCAACTTGATTATTCTGTTTGCATTATGTATATAAAATATAACGCTTGCAGCATTAATGGTTGAAATTTTACTTCAAAATATCTTTCACCTAAACTAAAACAATAAATTTACGAACTTTTACGGATTACATGGGATTAAAGTCAATACCCTTAAAGCCTAATGCACACTAACGAAATTTGTTGTAAAGTGGTGAAATTGCCAACAAGAGGTACCTCGGTTTCCAATGCCGCAAGTGTACACATATCAAAAAGGTTATAGCAGAATATGCAGTCCGGCTGCTTGCCACTTTTAATTGCTGTTCACCTGCTCAAAAATAGCCTAGTATCGATGTTACAACCGCAGTAAAAAATATTAGTTTGGTTGAAACTTTTGCTGCGACTGCGGGTGTTGGGAATGGTTTGTTTATTTAGGTAAGGTCTAAGAAATACACCAAGGCACAAAACAAAATAGTAACCTTCTTTAGTTACTTTTCGTATGTGTATTCTTATTTGACAAATGATAAATTAAAATGTTTTTAGGTTAATCCTTTCGCTTTTTTAGTAATTTTTTGTTTCACTCGTTTAGTATAATATTAACAAAGATAGCTCTTTGATTTGGTGTATTTCTCAGACTATACTCGTATATCAAATTTCAAGTATGATGAAATACGTGAAATTGTGAATTTATTTCTAAGATGGCGTATAGGTATTTACCCAAGCACATATGTATTGTAATGTAATCACATTACATGATCTAACAATAAGTTTATGTTTTGCCATAACAACGAAAATTGTTGATTTTTGTTAAATGAATGCAATTCATAATTCATAACCACATCGCAGGGAAAATTATTTATATTTTGCTTTTCCAAGTAGTTGTCGTGAGGGTAGGTTCTTTTTACAGGACTCTTATGAAGGTGGACTTTGTTGTTCATACCTAGCTAGATTAGTTTATAAATAATAAGGCGATAAACCTTAATAAGTCATATATTGTTCTAATATAATAACTGTAACTGAATAATTAATCACAAATTAAAATTATGTACAAAATAATAATGTAAGGTTCAAAATAATTATGTACAAAATAATAATGAAAGAATCAAAATAATTATGTAAGTATTTTCTGGGCATCTAGTATTAAAACAAATATATACAAAGTGAACTAAATGATATGATTGTTTAACTGCTTTTTTGTGTCTACAACAATGACAAATAAGTATTGAATTTTACTTCGCAAAGCTCAATCAATAAATGTATTTAATTATTGCTGATGGCAATCAGTTTGTTTCGGATAGTGTTAATTTTAATAACGGACAGATGATACTATGGGATTAGTATCATTGAAACTAATTAATTAGCACTTCTCGGAAAAGGTTTTCTATCAACGGATCTATCAACTAATTTCTAAAGGCCTTAAACAAATGCTAGAATGCTTTTGGAAGTTGTCTATTAACTGATCTTGTATCAACGTTTCTTACATTGGTACACAAACGATTTACAATCGACCTAAAGATTTCATGTAGTCCTGTTACATATTTCTTTTGCAATCTGAATGCTTCGTAATGCTAACTTTTGTGGCACGAGCAACTTAAGTTCTTTATGCTGGTCTGTCAGATTTCTCCCGCCGAGTCGCACGATTAACTGCAGTAACAAAATTAAGGCGGACCACGCACAATGTATGACGGTGGTTTTCAGGATACTCCAATTAATTCTCCATTTACAGGATTTGTGGTTAAATTTAATAAGGTGGAAATGTATCGACAAGAGATCTTTGTTGCAGTAATTCGGCCTAAGCCAAGAAAACAGATGTAACATTATAACACTCGGCGACGTTCGATAATATTTAGCAACATGACAAACACTATCTCAATTTATGCAGCTTGCTACGTAGTAAACTTTTTAATTGACTCACCAATCCGTAATAATGAATACACACAACAAGCAACTGAAGCGACCGTTACACTACCACCCCCAACGCTTTAGGATCGCTCATTAAAGAAAAATAAAAATTTGGTCCATAATTGCCGAAAGAAAATTTAACATAGGTATCAGTCCGACTCAAAACATTCCAGCATTCGGTATTATAGAAAAAGAAATTCCATAATAATGTAGATAATTTAGAGAGCAATGCCAGATACTCGCTTGTTGAAATTTCAGAACAGACTGCCGCATACTCTCCAAACCCCTTGCTGATTTGAGAACTCCATTAAATCCATTTGTGTATCCAAACAATTTTGTGGTTTTGTTTGTTTGAATTTTAACTCTAATAATTATACTGAAATCAAAATAGAAAATGTTTATTTTAAATTGGCTTAGAAATACTATGCTATAAATTATTTTAAAAATATTCATTCAATGTATTATGTATTGATTAGAAGCAATTAAATAATTTCTAGTTTATTATCAATTAAAAAAAATATTACAAAGAAACGTGTGTACACGTTACAATATCATGTTACTGCTCACTAATCATTTCAAAAATACACTCTTGGAGGCTTTGATAACATAAAGACCTAACATAAATCTTTATCTAACTTTTATATTAAATTGATTTTAATACAAAGTAATTTTATAATTCGTTAGTTTTATTACTAATTATATATAATTCTAATTGACTTTAATTATATTTTGATACATTTATTAAGGATTGCTTTATAAGCTATATAAAAGATATCATAAGACACTGCCACGTATTCTTTCATTAAGTTTGATCAAAATGTTTGACTTACAAAATAAAGTTGCTCTGGTGACAGGAGGAGCGTCTGGAATAGGCTTGGCGTATACAAAAGAATTACTTCGCAACAATCTGAAAGTAAACTGACCAAATTGTATTATTACGCCGTATAAATTATTTAATACGTTTTTGTTTTAGGCAGTTGCAATAATAGATATTAATGAAATTGCAGGAGAAAAAGCCCTCGAAGAACTTGGAAACGAATTTGGAAAAGAACGAGTTATTTTTATAAAGACAGATGTATCTGATGCTGGGCAACTTGATGGTAAGCTAATATTACTAGACTGACTATATTTTAAGCTAGTGATTATATAAACTATAATAAGATTGTTAGATACCGTCCCTAGAGATAAGAATTGCTTAAGTACCCTTATTTGATTGTATACAAGAAACGATCTATATACCAGTTTGGTTTGTTTAGAGAATTTTGTCAACAAACATTATTAATTGTTTACTATTAAACCTTTTATAACTAAATGTAGGGCGCTTACAAATAAAGTGCTAAACTAATCTTAGCATCTCTTTTTTCACATCACCTAATGTAAGATTCTTATTGTTAGTATAATTAATTTTTAATAATTCTATAAGTTTATTTATAAAAGACAATATTTATGTCCAGATTGCCAGTTAATTCTGTAATTGTAATAATTGATGTATACAAGATTAGGAATATTCTTTAACAGATTTTGCAGTACGACTGGTGAGTGATAGAGAACGCGCGAGTTAACTCCTACGATATTGTATTGCAAAGGAGACGCTGGCCGCATCTAAAACGTTAAATGATCACGCACTCCCGTCGCTTGATACCACACTCTCTTATCTAATAATAAATATCACATTTTAATGTTTAAGGTGCATTTCAAGCAACAATTGAAGCTTTTAACCAGATTGACATTTTAATCAATAACGCTGGAATAATCCATGAAATTGAATGGGAAAAATGCATTGCTGTCAACATGGTAAATTACAATAACTTATTTTTAACCAAACTGATTACATATACATATTTTAGATAGCTCCAATGAAAGCAACATTCCTAGCAGTAAAAAAATACTTTCCTAAATATAAAAGCTCTTCGGAAGCTGTTATATTGAATACGTCTTCAATTATGGGTATCAATCCATGCCCCCAATATATGGTTTACTCAACAAGCAAAGCAGGGCTTGTAGCATTTGCTAGAGCAATGGCCCTTACCTGCGCTCAAGATCAAATTAAGATAATTACCATTTGCCCAAGTGTAACGAAGACAGAAATTTTCAAACTTACCGAAGAACAAGTTTCTAAGCCGCTTCTATCTGCGACTTTTCAATATTTAGAAAGCGTGCCTTATCAAACGTATGGTTTAATCAGCAAGTGCTTTATATTTTTGAATTTAAAATAAATTTTAGGGCTGAAGCTGTGGCTCAGGTTGCTGTTGATTTAATAAAAAAAGCTAATACAGGAACAGTTTGGCATATTCAAGAAGGACGTGTGAATGAAGTTGAATTTATTCACTGTCCTACTACTGAATATTAATTGCGTAGGCTACTTAACATATTTTATAAATATCTTCTGTAGAGCGTTTAAAATAACTATAAATATTTAAAAATTATTTAAATTAGGATTTTATTCATTAAATATGCCACAGCGTATTGTTTGTAAACTTTATAATCATCTTTTTAAGAATTTTTGTACAACTTTCGCTGGTTAAGTTCATGGATCTAATGACAAGGTTATTTAAAATTATTATATGGTAATTAGCAAATAAATAAAATAAAAGTAACTGGATGGAAAATTAATATTCATTAAAATATTACTACCGGTTCTTTTAACTTTGGTACTACTTTGGCGTATAGTTTTTATTTGTTTTTTTTTTATTAGAATAATGAATGCGTATACAAATGTAGTAATAATTAATAAAAAGTTACAAACTAACATTTTTATAAAGTCCAATAATTAAGTCATAAAATTGTTTATGCATATATGTCTGTAAATACACCACTACTATGAGCGCCTGGCATAAGTTTAACCGCAGTGTACTGGTTACCATTTTGTTGACAAACAAGACAAGAAAAAATATTCGTCTAATTAGATTGACTGGACATTATCTGTTTCCCAACAATTAAATTGCGTCGTTATGTTTAAATCACGATTTCCTATAAACAAAATTACAATCAGTTAAGCTAAAATTGTACACTTAACGAAAAACTAAATTTTTATATTTCAAATTGTCTGTGAGTAAGTAAATTACAAACAAATAACACATAATTTAACTAATTATATACTTGGTAAGTATGGTTTAATATTACAGTTAAAAATTAATTAATCAAAGAACAAAAAGAAATAAACGTAACATATTCACAAAATATATCTTACATTGAAAATTGTACAATGGTATTAGCGTTTTTAACTGCATATAGTTGCTTTGGTATTAATTTGTCCAGTTTGTCTGTAATATTTTTGTCAAATTTTTGCTATGTTTTCAGTAACACTGCCTTAGATGTTCGTTGTTGAAAATTTGATGTTTTCGAAGCTGTTCATGTAAAAACTAGCATACGTTTAGCATCACATTTAAATCGAGAAATTCGACTGGGATGTGAATATCCTTTGGATAATTATAGACACCATTCTTTGGCTACCTTTAAGCTAAGCTCAAGATCATTACCAGTGTATAGCATGAATGTATTTAAAATCCTTGATCTTTCAGCGCTACCTCCTAAATTTTCTTTTGAAGTGCGCAAATATTGCCATTTGTCAAGGATATTTTCTATGAATATAAAATTTTCGACCCTAGCTGGAGAAATGTAGCCTCAAACCATCCCAAAACCAGCACCATATTTTACTATGAGTTTAATATATTTGATTATTAGTTCTTGTTTGGATTGCCACTATACATTTATGTTCCCACCAGAATGGAAAAGTTTGCTTTCATCAATGTACAATATATTTTTTTAAAAATCAAAGTTCGAGTTACATGTTCATTAGCAAACAGCAATCTAAGTTTTCGATTTCTCTCATTAATAAATGGTTTCTTCCTGCAAATTTGAAACTGCATGTTACATAACACGCACCACTGATTAAATTGATTATTTATATATTGAGAATCGGTCTAGCCGTAGTCTTATATTCGCACTAACTTGAAATTTGTTTAATACAGTCAATATACAAATTTAAAATCATATAAAAGTACATAAGCTATGACAATTTATTTAAAATTTAGCTGACTTTTACATGGCGTTTTCCGTGTAACGGTTCGAAGAAAAACCTGGATCACTACTCGTAGCGGCTAGGTTCAGTACAGTATTGTGGAAGGTCGGTAGTACACATAAGGCCTTCTTAGGATACGTTGGAAGCGGTGGAAAGAATTTAAGTATTAAATAATACGTCCAGCGAGTGTGGTCTCAACTTCTAGTATGAAACGAACTTTTGACTTCATTTATGCTGATTGAATACAAGTGATCTCGGTGGTAATAATAAGATGGATAAACCTTCGGAGCATAATTTATTTACTCTAAATAAAATAATAACTCAACCAAACAGTTTGCGGAAATTATACATATTTACAAATAATAATCAAAATTAAAATATTCAATGCAGAAAGGAGTTTTTTAAATTGCTACAGGTTTAATAGACGCGTGGCGTCGCTTAGCTATATACAGAATGCGCTCACTATTCGGCCATCGTTCTACTCTCTTGTTACGTTACGATGACGCAGTTCAACCTTCCTCAAGATGCGAAGGGGACCACGTCGCAAGCGGGCGAGTTCCCTCGTGTAATGAATCAGGAGGTACGGGCAATGATATCTTTCTCCACTCGCAACCAATGCTCTTCGGTGGATGAAAATATCTTGAGCAGTCGTCGTCAAACAGACTTTTGCTACTTGGCAACGCAAAGACGCTTGGAGACGACCCAATCACAGGTTACGGGACGCTTGAGGTTCCGCTAGCAAACCAACTCGAAACTCTTGCGTTCGGTATTTATTTATAACCAAGACCGAACCGCTACAAAGCAACGCATTCACTCTAGGATATAAAATCGCAGGAAAACAATCGGTACAGGGGGTTTATCTCTTCGAACAACGGAACTAGGTTCGTCGCTTAATTCTGCGTCGCCGGTTTTAATATTTGAATCTAAACGATTCAACGGAAACGGCTGGCGGATTCTTGTAGATAGCAAAGCGTCTTACTTTGCTTACACAAAATATAGCTAAGTCGTAAAAGTAAAGCTAAATACAAAATATTCTCATATAGAGAATCGTTCGGTATGAATTCGAGTAGAGATCTACAAGCTCCCCTTTCAGCTTGAAAGTTTTGTGCTTTTATACATAATTATCATTCTTTGCTCTTTATTCTGCGAACACAATGGATACTGGTGTATTCAGTCTTTTATTGACTGATAGCCGACAGCCTCATGTGTCTAGTTATCAATTTATTTATAACGTAATATTGCGCAATTTCAATTAAAGCTTTTCTATTAATTAAAAGTAGCTTTGAGATTATTTTAATAGGTAATATATTTTAAGAAGCAATCTTTATTAATTGTTTGAGTGGTTTCTCAATGTTTTAAATCCGGATTATTATTGCACCATATTTCGTTATGCTTTTATCTTAATTATTTACAATTTATGTTTACTCAGGGCAATGAACAATTTTTGAACTTAAATGAATTTAAGATAAGTCACTCTCGGTCATTATCTTATTATCTTTTATAATGTCTTATCTTTACAATCTTCCGGGATTTCATGAAAACACAAATGTACGCGCGATTTGTTGCAAATCGATTTACGCGTCAGTTTTACACTTTAACAGTTTCCTCAGGAAATATTACATCCGTAATGTTTATATTAACGCAAAACGTTTTAATTCACCTAGTTTCATTACAAAAGCGTACACTGACTTGAAGATATCTTCATATAAATATTATAATGATCGTTGTACGTTATGGAATGGAAAGCCAAAGAAATAAAACAAAAGCTAATGAAAACAGAGTTATTACAAATAGTTACCTACCAGTTTAATAAGGCGAAATCAGCAATACCATAGGTACATGTCGCCAAGTTCCTAGGATAAAAAGTCGCTCAAAAGAATAAGTGACTAGCTACAATGCGGCAGAATGAGTTTAGGGTTGTGAATGGTTCAGGTGGCTTGAGAAGAGAACACGAATGGTCGTTTGGTGCATTATACCTTAGGATTCTTGCTCATGTGGTTGGTGGGACGGATGCACTACACGCCCTTATTTGTTCCTCTAAACGTTCTACAAAAATTCATCATGAGTTTAAGTATAAAATTCACTGAGCAAGAAATCAAAGCGCTGAAAAACTAAATTTACGCCAACGCCACTTAAAAAGGCGCCGAGTCTCTTAAGACACGCTTATGCACATTCGTTGCGAGGTAATGGCAAATGTTTATAAAGATCCAGATATTGGTTACAATATTGCTTCTGAATCACTAAAAGCAGGAAAAATTTCCACAAACGTGAGTACCGTTGAGGCACAAACAAAAATCGTTGCAAACACGAGTACTTACAAACAGAAACAGAAACTACTTCGGACGTGAGTGCGGTTCAAGTGCAGGCACATATCGATGCAATATCTCTTGCTCAAACTATGGAGCATTCCTTGCAGGAAGGACAAGAAGAGTGGGACTTCCAACTGGTAAGGAGCAAAAGGAAGCGTAAGCGCGATAAAGCCAAGCAAGGAGAGTCAGAGATAAAAGTCTCCACACAAAATAGGTACGACCCTCTCACAGAGGCAATCGAACAGGAACCTAAAAACGAAACAAAAGCCGACCAGCCAGAGCACAGTTAGGAGAAAAGAAATAAATAGCACTCCGCTTATTGTATTACATGCAAAGGAAAAGTAGGCGCAACTTAACAAAAATCTAAAGACAAGTACTATAGTACTGAAAGCCAAAAATTTGACAGATGGCAGCCTGTAACAAACTAATAAACATACTAAAGTAAAACGACTGGCCATATCCCAGAGTAGAACGAGAAAGCCCTTCTGGTGGTTTGATATGGTATCCCGGAGGAAACAGTCGATGGAGATATCAAGAAAGACCTGCTGGAGTAAGAACTCCCGGGTGTTTCAGCAAGGAGAATATGCAAGGGCCGTATTGGCAGCGTGAAAATTCCTATAATATGTAACTGAGTCGGAATAGTCCAGTAAAAGCAAAACAAATATATAACATTAAAAATGTGTCTGGGCTACAAATTACGGTGGAATCGCCGAAAATCAAAAATGCTATAGTGCTGTATTGCCGCTGCCAGATATTCGGCCACACGCAGTGCCTGTAGCAATAAAAGCTTTAGAAACCGTCACCAAAGCCACGTTTGCTATCGACCTCGTAACTGCTCTATTATGCTACGCAATGGGGTTACCGCCCTAATGAAACAGATATTCGACTAAATCGAGGAAACCGGCCGCAAAACCCTTTTATGAAGATAGTGTCTGCATACAAGTATGCAATCCTCCTAAACACGGTATAAAACATTTCTCTACCGGATCACATTGAAGGGAGATAAAATTTGTGAAACTGGGAGCTCCAATGATCAAATATTTCGATCAAAATGGTTGGCTACCTGTTCGCCAACTTCAAAATTAAGTGTTTCTTAGTTGTGCCCATCAAACAAATTTCTCTCAAACCAACAGTAAGTCCGAAATATTATGCCCAAGACGCATTACGTTTAAACGTAAAACAAATTTATAAATAAATATACTATTAGGACCGAAACCATTGGGTCTAAAACCGAATATCGAATTATAACCATCTTTAAATGAGATTTTAAATCTGTGCGGTACACAGGTGCACAAAATTTAACTACATCAACAGTCCACATCTCGCTTTAGCGGCTATATCAAACGATCTACTGCAAGATAATCCGCAAATCATAAACCTAAGACAGTGTTGCGCCAGCGCTAACTACTCACACAAGCTCTAACGAAAGTTAGTGTCATCCGGTGAAATCGACAACCGTATCTAAATATTTACGTACGAAATTTAATAATGAAAAATAAACAATTGAAATAATGGAACAAAATTTAATCATAATAAATGCCTTCAAGGGTTAAGTGTAATTTTGTACAAATAAATTATACACAAATTTGAAATGTTACAATCATTTTAAACATGTCAAAAGTGATGCTAAAATTTCTAAAATGATTAATAGATGTGTTAATACAGTACAACCAAACAATGGTGGTCAGAAAACTAAGATAAGCAGTATAAACGAAGGTACTTTATTCGAGGTTTTTACATTTATTTTTCGGCATAGTCCCCTTTTAACTCGATGCACTTGTTCCAACGATGTTCAATTCGTTTAATGCCTTCACTATAATAGGACGAATCAAACGCCTCAAAATAATCATTTGTTTCTACAATCACTTCCTCATTAGATGAAAACCTCTTTCCACCTAGCCATTTGTTCAAGTTTGTAAGATGCAGGACTAAGTATTTCGAATAGTAAATCAACTAATTTTGCAGTGGCAATGAAACAACACTTTCTTTCTTGCCAAATGCGGTGGTTTTTCCTTTAATTTTTCAATCAGCTGGTCCAATAAGGACGCGTAGTAATCACCTGCCCTTTTGCAGATAATCTGTAAAAATACGATTGCCATAACCTTGTTAGCTGATTAAATCACTTTTGCTTTCTTCGGTGCACTACAACCGGCTTCCACCCATTGTTTGGATTGAATTGTTGTTTCGGCGGTATGGTGGTATATCTACGTTTCGTCAATGGTAATAAATCGACGCAAAAATTTGGCGGGTTAAATAGTGCTCAGAAGTTGTTATGTGGATTCGTTTCTGGTTCACAGTTAGCATACGCGGCACCCATCTTGCTGATGGCTTTCTTATACCCAAGTGTTCATCTAAGATATGACCATCACGTTCTTTAGATATACCTATAGTGTCTGCTATCACACGCACCTTTAATCAACGATTATTTAAAACAAGATCATGAACTTTGGGGATCTTCGGTACTCGTACGGCCACGTTTAAATTCATTTACCCAGAAACAAAATGTCCTAAATGATGGTGCAGTTCGCCGAAAACGTTATCTAACTCTTCTTTAATTTCTTTGGGTATTTTCCGGACGATATGGACGTATCTAACCACAGCACGAAATTTCATTTTGTCCATATTCACAAAATAACGTAAAAAGTTTACTTTAAACAACTATATGGCACAAAGGACGCAACGTATTTAGCTGAAACTTTGAGAGCTGTCTTATAACATCTGATAAATTTGATAAACGACACGAATGCGTAGATTATGGCAATAGATAAGATTAGACAGTTCGGAGCCAGCCTCACAGCATCATTTCTGAAAGTACTAACTGGAAGCCTGCGGTGTGGCTGTAAATCCGAGATTTCTCGGTTTAATTGACGGTTTTATATAGCGGTTTCATTCTGGTCTCAACGGTTTTATTCGCGGTTTAATTTAATTAGTCGGCTAATTAAAGAAAATAATCGAACATCCATTTCCATTTATATGTATAGTTTAATTTTATTAAGGAATATTTTTGCTAATTACATTTTTATGATTCAAATTTATATGCGAATGTTTATTTAAAATTTGTTACTATGTAATTAATCGACTAATTAATGTAAATAATCAAACATTTATTTCATTTATATAGTTTAATTTTATTAAGGAATTATTCTGATAATTATATTTTTGTGATTCAAATTTATATGCGAATGTTTATTTAAAATTTGTTATTATGAAATTATTCGGTTAATTAATGTAAATAATCAAACATTTACCTCATTTATATAATTTAATTTTATTAAGGACTATTTTTGATAATTATATTTTTCTGATTCAAATTTATACGCGAATGTTTATTTAAAATTCATTATTATGTAATTAATCGAACAATTAATGTAAAAAATAGAAGCTCTAATTAAATTGATTTAAAATTCATTATTATGTAATTAGTCTGGAAATTAATTTAATAAATCGGTGCTCTAATTAAATTTTTCCCGACCATTTTCAAATATGTAATTATTTAATTTTAATAATATCCCGTGGTAGATGACAGGTTGTAACACGCATAAACTGATAACGTCACAGTGCGCGACTATAAAATGCGATGTCATGAATTTATACATCAGCGGAATAGCGTACCTTAATTATATCTGCATTAAATTATTTAATAAATTTAAGTTTACATTAATTACCGTTTTTTAATCCACGATAGCTGATAGCAATTCAACTATTTTCATTATTTATTCAGACATTAAATCAACTTAAGAATTATCTTCTAAAGTATATAAAATAATTTATAAAAGTCTCATCCAATGCAATAACTTGACAAATTCTCAAACTGTACTTTTTCGGTGAAAGCATTTATTTTTGCTACCTGCTCATCATAAATAATCTATTATCGGAACATACGCATTTCTAATAATTATAGCACAATTAGCTGAAAGTTCTCGAGACTTAGATGACAGATCTTAACAGGCAAAATTATACTCCCATCATGTACATATTATAATTAATTATGCGATTTCAAACAATGTAAATTTTTAAATATTGTCCATTATATTTATCATCGATAAGTTGCTAAAACCCTTTCATTACAAAGCGGCATTGTTATCATGTTAAAGATAGCACGCCCTTTTTTAACCTATCTTTCCACATTATATTATTCAAATCATTTTAGGGTTTTTAGATAAATTGTCATGTTCTAAACTGAATGTTTTTAAACAGGTAAAATTAAATACAGATATCTCGATGCATTAATATATTCAAACTATCTTGTCCTTTTTAATTAAGAATTAATAAAACGGATTAAAATTATACCCACATCTTTAAAATAATTTCACGATGTAACCCCTACGGAACTATTATTAATAATAAATGAAATAAAGCACTTAGAAGTTTTAGTAAATACGCGTTACTTCTTGCTAGAAAAAGTACATAGTTTATATAAAACAAAAATGAATTATTATAGATTCATAAATACAGTGACGGATGAAATTTATCAATCAGAGTCAAGATTTATATGACGTGTTATGGAACGACTTTAATTCAGATTTACTCATGGGCGAATCAGTGTTTAAATTTAAAGCCTTCATTATTCGTGAAATAGATCTCAAATTAGAAAATGACGATAGATATTTATATAGACCCAACTTACGTATTTAATTTCATATAATTTAAGATGTGCGCTGATTTTAATTCATATTCATTCGAACTCTTCAAGTGAACGTTTACGCGCAACCAACAATGAAATTCGTAGTCGATATTCAAGACTTTAAGGCGTCCAAAACCGAGTTCATTCCTAAAGAGCTAGCAATTTATAATGGCATATCAATATCGCACTTTGTCTTCAAAGCACCGTTTCCCATATTCAACTTGAAACCTGAATTCAGAAAACAGAATAGATGGCTTATGCGAAACCACCATTGCATAGAGTGGTCCCAGGGATTTACTTCAA
>JAHWXV010108237.1:0-10663 GCA_024586415.1 Phrixothrix hirtus
TTGGTTTTCTTGAAACCTGCTTTTGCCGTTAAATGCTTACTTATCAAAATTATCTAAGCCTCTTAACCAGAAGTAGTGCTTAATCACAAAATAATATTTTTAAAAATTTTTAAAATATTCAAACTATAAATTCTTAAAAATTTCAAAAATATTGTAACGTAAATTTAGAGTAATAGCCAATTTTAAACCTTTACAGAATTTTTTCTAGATATATATATTTGTTGTATACATCTTTGATGGAACTTTCCATACAAATAATAGGTTTAAATGATATGTTTTTGCAGAAAATCTTTAGGTGTAACTATTCATACTATGCCTAGTAAAGACATGCATGCCTGTATGACCTTTTAGATCCATTTCTCTCCATACTACAACATAATTTCTATCAAATGAAATTGACTGAAAAGTTTACATAAAGCATAGGGATGATTTGACCAACTTAATATTCAAACTCATAGATTTAGTGAATATAAAAAAAATCTGGACACTGCAGGAAACAAAGAATGTCTCCATCTCTCATTCAAAGCTAATGTACTACTAAAACTTCAGGGGTCAAATTTAAGCTGCAGAACTACAGAATGTAAAGTGCGGAGTCACTGACATGAGACCTATCAAGTCGTGTTCAACATGTTCAGACCAGAAACTATACAAACTACGTTTCTGCTGCAAATATTTGTTTATTGTTTAGGTACTGATTTGAGCGTTATAAGCTGTTGAAATAATAATTTTGAGGCTAAGTACTTTAAAAACATTTCCTGAGGGCTATAAGCCCTAAAAATGATCTTTTACAGCCAAACCAGAAGGCATCCTTCCGTAGCCTGGACATCTAATTGATCTCTAGTTTCATAGTAGATCAATGCAGCTGGGCTATATTATGCCTTTTTAAAATTTTGAGATAATTGGCAGTTATACCAAGGTACTTTGTATTGTAATCCTTTTAAAATTATACTTCGATAAATGTAAACAGAACTTACCAATCACAAGTTCTGAGCTAACCGTTTTGGTACCTTTTTGCCTGTTTTGTTAATGATTTTATTATATGTAGTTTTTGGGTTAGAAGGAGGCACTATTTATAATATAAATACGATACCAGCAAGTTACCATTGTCACATTCTCGATAACTATGAAAGATTTTACAAATTCTGCCATTTTAAGAATATTGGAGAACAATAGAGTGATTCGATAATTTTGTGGACGTATGGTATTCCACTAGTAAAACACACTTGTTATATCTTGGGATTAACATTCCTATACCCTTGGAAAAATAGTCCATAATTTTATTTGCAAAATTCTCAAAAGGTGCTGCTTACTACTCCTCATTACTGTGAAATTGCTTATCTCGAAGATCTTTTTTAGTTTTGAAAAAGATAGCAGACACTACTACTGAATCTAGTCTATACTAGAGGTAATTTATTTTATTTTAATGCATAATCCTTGACAGTACTCTTGTATTAAATATAAGAGATGCTTTTATCGTCCCAACTAATAACACTTGACTAACATTAACACCTATTTTCGGTAACAGACTTTGTGCTAAAGTACAGGGTGTTTGTTAAAGATGTATATATTACCTAATATATATGAAATTCAGGAATTTTATGCTGTTCCTAAGAAATATATACAATTCAAAGTCAATTTAAGTAAGAGTAAAATATAAAAAATACTTTTTCACTTTCGAGACTAAAACAACACTCTTAGTGACTTGTTTCAGTGACTGAAGTGTCACTTTTAATCTCAAAGGATTAAAATTTTACTTTAGTTCCAAGGGAGATAAAGTAAATTTAATTCCGCCCACCACGGCAATAACAAAAATTAACCAATCAAAACTAAATATTGCCGAAGGCGTTTCCATAACTCTTCATAAATTAAATTCAATTAGCATTTGCCGTGAAACATACATTAATAAATCGAATAAATAGTCAATGTCAAAGTCATGCAATTTTACTTTTTTCGACCTTTTTGATTTTAAATTTTTCGAAAGTACAAAAAATAATGTATATACCTCTGGACTAAAAGTGCTTTTTGATCCCTTAAGAGATTATTTCTCTCTTGGGATTAAAAGAAGCACTTTAGTCCCTTGGTATATAATATACTATTATTCGCTACAATTCCTAGGAAACAAATTGTAGAATCAATATATTTGTTTTTGCTAAATGACGCATAGGTATTAAAATGTCATATTATAACTCAAAACGTAATTCTACATTAGAAAAATGAGAAACCAACTTTGTTATAGCATTATTTAAAATTAAATCAAAAAATTTAGTTATCCAGAAATATTAGTTTTAAAATGAAAGTAACTTGTTTTTGCAGGACGCTCTGGGCTGACACTTTGAATTACTTAGAAGTTTATTTTTGGCGCACAAACATTTTGATTTGCTACAACCCTTATTGTAACTGTACTTTCTAATACATTGATCGGTTCCAATCGACTGCAACCGTGCATAGTGTAATTTCGTTAACAGGTACAACTTAAACTCTAGAATATCATTTAGGAAAACTGTAAACTGTGATTCCAAATACAGTTGCTTCATGATTTCATTTGTATCAAGTCGATACAGCTCGTTGCCAGTTTGATTCAGGATAACACTTAGAATATTTCGTGCGTCACCACACCCCCAATCGACCTCTTGCACGGAAATTCTAACAATAGTGTGAAGAAGTATGAGATAATCATATTTGGAATAGTTGCATTTTTAGAAAAATGTTCCCTTGGGTGGGGATCGAACCTGCGACTACGGGACAAATCCCGGCCATGACCGTGAAAAATACTTATACCAGCAGAAAATTGTAGCCAAGGAAAGTGCTTCTTCACTAAACGCCGAATCTAAACTTTCCTTGCACTCATAAGCGCTTAATTCTTTTTGAAGTCATAGTAAATAATAATTCGAAAATGTTCTCTTGATAGTTCCATTTTTCCTCTAGGTTTCAACGTATATTGTAACCTTCTAACCACTTTAACCTCTATAAGTTATATATCACGTGACAGGTAAAAGAATATAGACATTAACAGCGAAAATTTTGTTTTTCACGGCTTCCTAGATTTCCTGATTCTCAATAAATTTGGCTTGGCTTCACATGAGAACAACCTTTACTAGTAAATAACACATTAGAAGCAAATAATGCACTTTCATGCTGGTTTAAATACTATCGAGTGAATTTAAGTCTTGTAGCAAAATAATAGCAATAAAGGAACTGATCGCACAAGGTCTTCGAAATAGTTAAGTATAAGACACCCTGTTATTTGCCTTCGTAGAAAATTTAATATTCATCGTTCAAGATTAGGCGAGAGTACAGTTCTAGCAACATGTCAGTTCGCAGTTACAGTTTTAAATTGACCATGTTCTGTAAGATCGCGTGCATTTTGTAAATGTTTGGTGGTTTGAATATCTATCCATTTTAGGAAATAACAATTTACAAGTGAGAAAATAGATGTACAAAAAAATTGAGAATACAGGAAACTCTTAACTGCCAACATTTACGACGGTAAATATTCCTTGTCTGCTTCGACAACTTTTGTTTTAGAAACTCTCAAAACAGCGTTACTGATTTTAAATTTTCCAATATTGGGTGAATGTTATCCTTATTTTAATAGATAGAGCAGTCCCATAAAGTTTGTATATATTATGGGAAATGTGTATAGTACGCCATTATACCATATAATTCGTAGGAAGCAATAACCAATAATTTGTTTAATTCGAAATTTATCGCAAAAAGGCATAGTGGTGAGTGGTCGGGAACCGCCCTTATTACACCATGTGTAATTCTGTTTGTTTAGTGTATTGTGCATGTACGTCGCCCTTTACAGCGTCCGAATCAAGCGGTGTGCTTATGAAAGTCGATTTTACAGTGATCTAGCATCTTATAGAAATTTAAAACAGTCAAAAATATCGTTTATATTCAAGATAAACAGTACAAAGTGTTGTTGGATGATGTTATTAAGGCTAAAACTACTGCAAAAAGACCTGTCGTAATTACTCGCTGTTAAAATGATACGATGTCCTGACCATAGACCAAAAAGTAAGCTCATATTTCCTATTATAGGCGCTGGAAGAAATATAATGAAGTATGTATCTGGCAGTAATTTATTCGACACTACATGACGCGAATATTACAATTAGTCACGCCGGAGGAGATCGCATACTGTACTCTGGAGTCGCTACATAAATGTATCATGTAACGACACTTATATATAACTTTGTGAGCGATTCCAATAGACACAAAAAGGGATTAAAAAGAATATTATTGTGAGGTTTATTACGAGTATATCATCTGAATGCAACTCTTGTTGCCAAGTAGCTTTTATAGATTTTCATTTTCAGCACGGCCGTGAAGACAAATTCAAATTTGTTTATCAGAACCGCGTAACAAAATGTGTCATATTAAGACTGCTCAAATTAAAACGAGTAGAGAACATGGCTTATATTTCGTTAGACATATTTACTTCGCAGGGCGCCTCTGCTATTCGCCAATTCGATAATGATAGATGTTTTGCTAGTCAAATAGTTGAAAATATTTAAATATATTGGTCTACGTTAAAAATTGTCCATGAGAAATTCATGAATTTGCAGCAAGGCGAGGAATTGGCGAACCAATCATAGAATGTATGTGAACAACTTCGGTGCAAGATAACGATAATGCACACTGGAGTGAAGGTATAAGATCTGTACAGTTCATGAAAATAGAGCTTTTCGCTTTGGGATCAATCAAAGTCCTTACCAATTCCCTTTTAGGTACAAAGTAAAGGTGGCTCTAATATTATCACACAATTTCGCACAAAACACAGACATCGAAGAAGATGTGAAAAAGATCATAGAGGGTCTAAATAAAAATGAAGCAATTGATTCTCAGAAACGAATACTGAACCCCCACTGCTGGAAAGTTCCGGAAAACCAAGAATATGGAACAGTATAAAATAAGTACTATTCCACCATCCACAAACACAGGAGACCTTGGAACGAGTACTAGGGCTCATTTTTGTAGGGAACGTGGATATACTATCCTTTAAATTTGTGTAGTCGCTGATTAATTAACCGATGAAGACCATGAATCTAAAACATTGTGTCCGAAAAATATAAAAGCAATAAAAAGTCATCGTGCTGGTAAGGAGAACTTAAAATATCAGATAGAACAATGTTGAAAACAGATGACAAGAAACTCCTGCCTGTATCTAGACAGTACTATTAGAAATGAGAAAATTCACTCGATAGTATTTGAACTAATGTGAAAATGCATTATTTGCTTCTAAGTTGTTATTTACTAGTAAAAGTTGTTCTCATGTGAAGCCAAGCCAAATTTATTGAGAATCAGAAAATCTAGGAAGCCGTGAAAAACAAAATGTCTATATTCTTTTACCTGTCACGTGATATATAACTTATAGAGGTTAAAGTGGTTAGAAGGTTACAATATACGTTGCAACCTAGAGGAAAAATGGAATTATCAAGAGAACATTTTCGAATTATTATTTACTATGACTTCAAAAAGAAATAAGCGCTTATGGGTGCAAGAAAAGTTTAGATTCAGCACTTTCCTTGGCTACAATTTACTGCTAGTATAAGGAATTTGCACGTATAAAGACTTTTATTCATCATCAAAAAGGCGCAGAACGTCCTTCTACAGCTGTTACAAAAGAAAAAACTGCTGCTGTTAGAAAGATAGTTGCAGATGACAATAAAGTGATCTATGCGGTAATAGAAGATCAGCTTAGAATTTGGTTCCTCAGCAGTTAGAACAATCATACATGATCATCTACATTTAAAAAGAGTTGCTAGCTGTTTTGTGCCCCACCACAAACTTACAAGCTTCCAAAAATCAGAGCGTGTCCGCATTTTCCAACAAACTCTTTTAAATAATGTCGGGCGCCAAATTTTTTCTAAAATTGTAATAGGTGATGAAACTTAATATATTCTCCTTTTCGATGTACCAGCTCGTCAAGAAAGTCGTGTATATATTTGTGAAGACCAAGCAATCCCGACAAGTTACAGCGACGTGGTACACAGAAAAATGTTCGCCTAAAGTACTTAGCAGAGTTCCAGAGAAGGAAGTCATATTACACCATAACAATGTGTTATCACATAAAGCATCTACGAGTGGACAGTTTTTGTCCGATAAAAAGGTGAAAGTAATAGAACATCTACCATACTCACCAGACCTGGCAATATGTGACCTCTGGTTGATTTTTAGGCTTAAAAATACTCTGCGAGGCAGAAAACTCTTATCTGAGGAGGAGATTGGTGTAGCAGTTCAAGACTATTTTGCAGGTATACCAAACAAGACTGGCTGTAGGCTTTTAAACAGTGAAAAGAAATAATGGTAAAGTGTATTATTACTGAAGGAAACTACTTTAGACATATTTAAAAATAAATTATTAAAAAAATTACCCGTGTTTCTTATTCTCAATAAATTCAGCTCGGCCCTCGTAGTGGATGCATTATCAATTACTAAAACACGGCTATATGAAAATTCACACGAAACTGTAAAAGTACGATATCAGTAGAAGTATAGTGTAAATATTTGGCCAGGTGTAGCTGCTAGCAATTTATTAGCTCTTCGTGTTTTGTCGTCATGACAAATTCTTTACACGTATCAACAATTTCTAAAAAATTATTAACTTGCTTTATTGTAAGATGTTCCTTACGCTATGCGACAACGTATATGGTTTATATACGATAATGAACTGCTAAATTACTCTCGCATTTTATATAGGGCGGTGTTGCTTAGTAACATGGCCTCTAGGCTCAACGGATTTAAATCCATTGTATTTTTACTCGTTGTGTAATTTTAAACAAACAGTTTATTCAACACTCGTTAATGACATAGGTATTGAGAAAACGAATTTTTGATCATTGTGAAACGATACATAATACACAGCAAAAAAATGTTTAGATTTGTATAAAATATTTACATTACAGATGTGGTAAACTAAAAAAAAAAAGTTTATGAACATTTTTGTTTTGTATAGGTAATAGTTATGATATTGTTGGAGTAGAATTATTCAAAATATTTATATTTACAACTTTGATTGTAATTTTTCCACAACTAATTGGAAAATAAATGAAAATTTACATTTGTTATGTTAAGTACTAGGGGCCCTTAGCAAATTTTAGATATTACCTGAATTTTCATCTAAAATGGAAACCAATTATATTTAATTTAATTACATATTTTTGCTTTTGAAATGTACACCTAGTATTTTTCATTTAGTGCGACAATCCAAACGTAAACATGTAGAGGCTTGTGTGGAATCTCAGGAGGATACTTTCAACACCTACTATAAAATTCCTAGTGATCATTGTGTTGAATTAAATTTATTACTTTTTCACTATTAAATAGTGGCTATCTCTGTAACAAAGCCTTTCGGAACCTGTGATAATATGAATTACTTTATTTGTATAGAATGCGTTTTAGAAACACTCTGTATTTTATTAGGACTTTGGTTTATTTCATCTCTTAAAAAATATGCCTAACTGACTAATTTCTAAACATAGAAACGGGAAACAACAGGCATCATATGTCTGCCACTATTTGATAGTTCATATAGGCGATACTTCAATCACAAGCTCACATTTCATACATTTCTAACAATAAACAACAAATGGTACGAATATCAATGCAAACTTTCCGATCTACATTAAGTATTTTATTGATGAACACGCTTTTCGACTTGACAGCACGAGTTAAATCCATAAAATTTTGTAGAATAATACCTTTTTAGTACAAAATCTAATATTATTATCAGTTTATTGTTTATATACTGAGATTCCTTCTAATAAAGAAAAAGTAAACCAATTTATGAACTAGTAACGAAATAATTACAAATTACAGACCCATTTACATTATTAAAAAATTACTTTGCGCATATTATCAAACAATTTGGGAATCCCTACATAAAGGAATAGATAGTGCACCTTCTTTAGTAGAACTAAACCTTTGTCAGTGTCGTATACCTAAACCAGCATCAAAATACATAATCCTGTTTAAATTAATACGCTTTCGTTTAAGTGACTGCTCTAATTGATTAAAATTTATTTATTAAACTAAATAATTTACAATAATTGAAGGATAGAAATGCCAGATTAACAATAAGTAGTACACAAGAAGTGATTCCTATCAATTAAAATAATATTTCAGTTTAAAATATGTCATATTTAATTCGAACATGTATTTTCGGATGTGTTTTAAATAATAAGAACGTAGTTCATTAGTAACTCTTTATGAATAATTAAGGTGAATTTCAAAATTAGGTTTATAATTGCCATAAAATATGTTAGTGTTGGATGTTATAATAATAGTAGACCTCTAGTAGTTCCAAAAATAGCAAAAAAGCAGTTAATAATATTGACAGATACCATAATTTATATTCAATTATAAGGAGCGACCCCGTTTAATCTGGTTATTAAATATTTACATTTTATTTCAGGATATTCCTACTTAACCTTCTAATATAAAAAGTATCCTATGACATTTTCTAAGAATGCTGCTCTGGATTTTACTCACATTTACTTACACAATTAAATTCATATTCCAATAAGTATAAACAATGGCCTGCAATATATGACCTTATTTCTTTTAGTCACAAACGATACACAAAACTTACCTTGATTACCTTGAAACCACCTCTTGGGATCCCAAAATTGCATTAAATTGTATCATCACATTCTTGCTCATCGTTGAAGATCAACTATAAAAGCACCCGGGTAGCGTATTGTTGGCATCATTCCATCGAATAGTACAGTAACGATAGCAACATGAAATTGGTAAAGCAATATTTACTTATTTTAATTTAAGAATATTAATATAATTTTTATTTAGGTTGTATTGGTTTGTTTAGTAGCATCCGCTATTGCGGGTCGTCTAGAAAATACTTACCTGCCTCCTTCGCATGCACAAATTTCTGGTGGCAGTGGTAGCTTCCTTAATGCTCCATTTGGAGCGGGAGGTTCTGCTTTCAATAGATTTGGTGGTTCTTCGGGTGCAGGTGGACCGCAACATCCAAGTGCAAGATATTCGACGGGGCCACAAATTGCTATCGTGCGCTACGACAATAACAATGATGGGCTTGGAACCTACGATTACGCGTGAGTAAATTTTATGCATTTATTTAGTTTTACATAAAATATTTTGCAGATATGAAACTCAAAATCATATATCTGCACAAGAAAGTGGACGGTTACAAAATGCAGGTTCACAAAATGAAGCTACCGCCGTTCACGGATCCTATTCATATACAGGACCTGATGGAGTTGCAATCACAGTAAATTATGTCGCTGACGAAAATGGCTTTCAGCCAACTGGTGCTCATTTGCCGACGCCTCCCCCTATACCAGAAGCTATCCTTAGATCTTTGCAATATAACGCTGCTAATAGTTCTCCCGACCGTTATGATTCTGGAAATGGTGGATTAGAAACGTTAAGTAGGCAGTACCTTGCCCCACATACATCAAGTTTCAATCAGAATACCGGATACCGTTATTAGCTGTTTTAACTCAATTTTTTATAGAAATTACAGTATTTATGATAAAACTAAAAGAGATGCATTAATAAATATATATAAATAAATATAAATTATTTATAATACAGGCTTATTATTCCTTCTTAATTTCAAATCATTTTTAGAAGCTAATTTCAATGTTACATTTAAATAATGTCCACTGTCGTACTTAGTATTCGAATTTATTCCAAACCCTAGATAAATAAAATATAAAAATATGTAATTTACTTAAGATTTATGAAATAGGGGAGGAAATTAAATTATTTTAAAGCAACATTTTGTTAAGCTGTTGGGCTTTAATTAAATTCGAATGGGTTAACTATTGAAGTCCCATAGAATAATTGAAACTACACATTGCAATAATCCGACGGAGCTATAATAATTCTTCTTACCTTCATAATGATTAAGTGTAAAAATGTTTTAGTTTGATGTATATTTATCATTTTGCATCATTTATACAAAATAAGCGGGTATTTTTATAAATCATCGAAGTCCTTTTACTCTATTTCTAAAATTTCGTTCGAAAACTATTAACCAAATAGTAAATATTTACGCATATTAGACATTTATCTTTTTTCAATTGTGCGTTAGTAACCAAGTTTCTTCATTTTGTCACAGAAGTATCTATGGCAAAAATAATATTTTATAGATCACCTATTTACCATTTAGACAGACAGTATAAATAGAACGCAAAATTTATATTAATTAATGTGAACTTAAAATTTAAGAGAGCTGTGAAGATATACGCCCAAATGTTGGGGGTATATATATATAGGAAAATTATTTTGTTCTTAAATTAATATAATTCTAAAGATTTATGTATAGTTTAGATATTTAAAAAAATTTTGAAAAATTTATTCCTCGACTGGGGTTCGATTACAGGACCTTTGGCTTTACGCGCCAATACTCTACCACTGAGCTATCAAGGGAAATAACAACAGTCGACAAATGAATCCTTCTAAATTATACATACACATATATTAATAATGCGAAACAGACACATTTATTCAAACTAATGATAAGCCAACTGATTTGTAAGTTTCACACAGCTGGAAGAGTGTAGTTTGATTTTAAAGTCACAATCTGTGAAAATATTCAAATATATAGAGGAAAATTATTTTGTTCTTAAATTAATATAATTATAAAGATTTATGTATATTTTAGATATTTAAA
>JAHWXV010108239.1:0-13326 GCA_024586415.1 Phrixothrix hirtus
TGCCATACTTTAACATTTCGTTCGTAACTTCATCTACTCCAGCAGCCTTCCCATTTTTAAGCCTTTTTATTGCATTTCGTACTTCTTCCACACCTATACTGTTATCGCTCTTTTTGATTTTATTTATTCCAGAATTTACGACATCCACACCCATCTCAGTATCCCTGTTGCCATACAGCCCTTTAAAATATTCTTTCCAACGCCATATCCCTTTACTTTCATCCCACTCCATTTCGTTCTCGTTATTCCGTATTCCGTTTACTCGGTTTCTTACACCCTGCTTTGCATTCCTTACCCACTTCCAAAATGATCTTTTATTACCGTCAAAATCATTCTACATTCTTACTCCCTCTTTCACCCTCAGACTCTCTTTACTCTCCTTCACAGCTTTCTTTGCGCGCTTCTTTTTAATCCGATACTCTTTCAAAATAGTCTAAAGGGTTAAATTATGTTCGTAATAAAAGAAAATCTAATGTATGGACAGTTATGGAATTCACGGCAATTATTTTCTTAAC
This sequence comes from Phrixothrix hirtus, assembly GCA_024586415.1. NCBI lineage: Eukaryota > Metazoa > Arthropoda > Insecta > Coleoptera > Phengodidae > Phrixothrix > Phrixothrix hirtus. The sequence goes on from JAHWXV010108239.1 coordinate 516, forward strand.
ACCCAACAAACGACGGCATTACGGATTCCTAACATATGCGCGAAAGGTCGTCGCATATACTTCTGAATGTCAATTCTAAGTAGACAGTAGGGTAAGTGGTTTAATGTTGTGACGCCACCAAATAGTCAGTGTGGTATAGGAAATCCCCAAAAATAGACGTCAGTAAGGTGGAGCAGCATAGTATGCCAGAATTGCACTTCTCTACGGTAAAAAGGTATCAAAGTGTTATGGATAGTTACAAGAACCATTGGATAACCGTGCCTCGTTAAACAGCACAGTGGCCAGTTGGACGTATAAATTCCAACTTGGACACATACCAACTTATGTTCTATCAAGTAAGAGACATCTTGCACCTGTTCATAGAGATGCATCAATGGAAGCTATTGAACAATAGTTAGAATAAAATAAGTGAAGGACCGTGCAGCAACTAGATGAGCAGGATTCCTCCCTTCATTCTGGCATTATTTCGGTGAGAGGTGCAACATATTAGTGATTCATGTGCAACAAATAGTATTCATCACTCTCCCTACTTTATACAATCTACGTGAGTAGTGTAAGGAGTGTCGGTTTAATATTGAGCAACACTGTTTTCATTACATACACTATATTTCATTATTAGACATCATTTCGTTCTAGTAGGGATTTTCAATGTAATCCTCGCATTTATTCTCCGATCCAGATCCATTTACCAGCACCCCTCAGAAGCTTATGCAACACTTTTAGGTGAGCATTCGGACCTCGCAATCAAAAAATGGTTATCATGAATTTGATAGTGACTTTCCCATAAATACCTAATAAATTATAAGTGTATGATACCTCACTTATTTTCGACTCCGAATTTCGCCATACAACTTCTTTCAAACTAAATGACATAACTCAGTGGCGTTTAATACGAACATAACTTAGCATATTCGATGCAAAATGATATCGTGGCAAGTACTAAAAGTAATCACTATCAGCGGGAGGTGCGTATGAAAGGGAAAAAACGAATGCCGACCACTATGCTTTGTATTTACGCGAACGGAAGATCAGACGTTACGTCGCCGCGTTAATGAATAAATGTGCAAAATGATCCAGAACAAAGTTGAGCAGTGCCTGTTCATTGAATGGAAAACTGCATCGCCAAGAACGTGCTCAATAACTATTTTGCGCAAATTGGGGACCGAAATTCGCAGACAAAACTATCTGTTCAGTATCTGGTGAAGGCATTGGAAAGCACGAGAACAACATGAGCAGGACAGGAAGTGAAAAACAGACTGATAGCAAACTGTCGTAGAATACAAGAATTTTCATAATAACATCTCAAGAAATGATAAAAACGTTCACCTGACTCTATACAGTGCTATTCGGAATTTGAAAACTCCCGCAAATTGTCATTGATTCAAGAATGCAAATTCGTGGTTTACATGTGAAGCTTAGTTCCACGTAGAAGAACTTATCAATTACAGAGAAGATTTATAAAGCGTATGGGTAAAATCTGTTCGTGTTGAGAACCTTAGAGTTTGGTGCGCCTTGCTGTGGAAAAGCAATATCGACTCAATATTCCCTACACAACAGTGGTTGCCGTAGTTTAAATGGAAACAGTTAAGGAGCGTATGAATTGATTGGTTGACGCAGAAATAAGTACTAACTATTTAAAAAGCTTGGTGCGACCTGCCTTATCTGCAATGGCTGGAGTTTCTTCCTTCTTTGCTAATTATTGCATTAACAAGTGATTTTGGATATCAAGATCGCCTGACCGAAAACAAAAAATGTTCCCCAACGAACTCTGATCTTTTAAGACACTGTAAGAAACATTCGCCGATAAATTGAAGCTGCGAACCCCAATTCGTTTGTGCAAACCTTTATTAATATAGATTGGCGCACTTAAGTATACATGTATGATAAGAACGGCTAGTATATTGTGGTCATGTTTTATATACATTAACATATATCAAAGTTAAATACCATAAAACTATTTTAACATGTTTGGAATTAGAAAGGAAATTTTTCCGCCGAGGCCGGCTGAAACACCATGTTTGAAAAGATTGGAGAAGTTGTTTTTCACAGATAGTAATTAATCTTTAAAGTTCGTTGTTGCTTGCATTACAATATCGGTATTTATTGTCCAAATGGTAAATTATAGATATTTCTGATGAAACATGTCCAGATAGAGTAATACCGATAATTCGTAGCTCATATTTATATTAGCTCAACTTGAGTGCGGCGATTTATATTCAGTCATGATTCCGCCTTAGTGAAGAAATAAATCAAACTTAATTGCGAGGAAGTTAAATAGTAATCGTTAATCTGCCCGTATGGTCACGCCTAGTTGTATTAAAGCCGTGCCGAACGCTTGGGAAGTCAAAAGCTACAACAACGTATAGATAAATCGAAACCACATCGAGCTGCCACGTTGGGAAGCCATTTTTTTATATACCGCGAACGTCACATACAAAATTGCTCTTATACCTGGACTAGCTCTAGTGAGACGGTGGCTAGGAAGCGGCTTGTGGTTCTTTGGACTGTAGTCACAAGCGGGGTTTAGTATTAAATAAAGTACCCGCGACAATTGTTCAATACTGTAGAATGAAGCACTATAATAAAAGCACGTCCCATTTATTAACCAGTAGAAATACGAAGAAACAGGGACAATCGCGTTGTTTAGTAGGTACTGAAGAAAAGGGTACCATAATGTTGAAGGTCCGGCAGTGGCATATCATACATCTGATACCTAAATACCTGAAATTGTTGTAACTGAACATTTGAAAGTGAAAAGGCTCTAGATCATTATGGCTGTAGCCTGGTGTTAAATTAAAATTAGAATCTTTTTCACTTATTGGGTTAATACTTAACAGGGACTACTTAATCATGAACGTTTCGCAAAGCTATAGCATAAACAAATAAATGAATCAATTAATTAATAAATAATGGGGTATTATTTATTGACCATTCCTTGACATCTCAATCCGTTTCGATGACTGATTCATTCCTTAAGCTTAATTAGCTTTATATAATACTCAAGGATCATTACTACGTGAAACTAGAATAGTTCGTGAGTTCATACATACTAGTACCTATAGGCAATAAATTCAAACGTTTCTCTAAATAGCGACAATAAATTACGTTAAATTTATCTTGCTATTGAAATAGTAAAATAAGGTTATATGTAGTAGGTAAGTAATAACTTAAAAAGATCCACTTATAAATAAACAGCCATGCTTTAGGAGCAAGCCCTTACATTACTAATTACTTCTTAATGTGCAAATATGAGCTTAACAGAAAATACAGGTCAAATAGCGACTATAAGCTTACTAATATGAACGTTGGATTCGTGTAAATGCGCCTTCAATTATTGCAAGTTTTTGGACTCTTGTGTTCTCTAAATTCAATAGGATTATATCGCTAGCGTTAGACTCAAAGGGGTAAAAGTTCATTGCTACAAAACAATGCTTCAATTACTAATTACAATTGTCAAGTATATCGTTCTAGTTATCAAAAGGTTTACTAACTTTCTGTCGGTTACGTGTAGATTAATTAGTATTCCAAGATTAGTTTGAATCAGGATCAGAAGAAATAGATTAGCTACTTTGGTAGTCATTGAGCGATAAGTTTCTAATAAGCACTCCTGAACGCCTCCTCAGCAGGATGTACTTGAGCAGAATTGAAGACGTTAGCTTCGGTAGAAAAATACTCCAATAGCCAAACTTCTATTAATTTTCTCACTTCAAGGGAGGTTTAGTAATCCTTAGCCATAATTGAAGCGTCTAAACTTGAGGATGCATCCTCTCTCAGCTAGATCAATTTAAGACGTATTATAAAAATTTATTGAATAAGTGTCATAAACAACGAACATCAATAATCCTGTAATAGAAGCTTGATTGCTTTGATTGTAACTAGGGTAGTCCATTTAATCGGAAAAATCCACAAGTTTTCATCAAAAACTCATCAAGAAAATCTATAAAATATTCATTTAGGAAAAAACTCAGGAAACCAATTTTTTCGTTTACTAATCGAGCTACCAAAAGATTTTATTTATTCTCTCGCAGAATTTTCCCTAGATCTTTCCTAATCAATAAATCACAATATTATTATTCTTAATTGCAACTTTAAATAAAATTTAACATGTAGGTTAAAGTGCCCCAGTATTACAAACAATAAACACCCATCTAAATGCAAAAGTGTTACCGATATAAATATGGCCTATATAAAGTCGGAAGCAACAAGCAGCTAGTGTAGTGTACAGACTTAATTTTGAAAAATCAATGATATTTAGATGTTTATTATTTATTAAATTTGCTAATTCAAGATTAGATTTAATTACAATCCTGATAATTAATATAAGACTGCAGAGATTGGTAACTACATAGCAAAAATATAATAAATTATTATTGAAAGGATTATGTACGCAAAAGCGAAAGGTAGAAAGGGAACTGATTTCATGTGACGAGGATTGTGAAACATATTGACCCGAACACCTGTACAAAGCCGAACTCGACGCGGCTAGAGAATAGAATGTATTTTACATTCTTAACCTGCACTAAAGTCAAGGAAAAACAGGTTGCATACTTGATTTGTACATTGGTACATGTACTCCTACTAAAATAAAGCCGGGACGCTTGTTAATAATTAGAAATCAACCAAAAAACCTCACACGTCGCGACGCTATAAATGGTTGTTTCGCGATAGGACGCCTTCGAAAGTCTGCAGATAGGGTTATAACGTTTTGAAGCGAAGATTTCACTTTAAGAAAGTAAATATTAGCAAACGCGAAATGTAGTAAGAAACTACGCACTTGGTGTACGCCAACTACGTGTTCTTCTTATAATCTCCCGATAAGTAAAAGACACCGGTGCTACCGCATCATAATGCCGTTATTCCCGATGCAAAAACACCCTGAGTCTTCCGCCTCATAATGCCACTATTTCCCATAATTAGAAATGTTGGTGCTCCCGCACTATAAGGCTATTCCTCTTGACATCTAATAAAAGATGCTTGTGCTGACGCACAGAAAGACCATTGTTCCCGACGCCTAGTAAAAGACGCCAGTGCTGCCGTGCTATAAGGACATCACCCTCGATGCTTCATTAAAGACACTGGTACTATCACACTCTAAGGTCAGCATTCCGGGCGCTAGAATGTTAACAAAGTGTGTATAATTAAGCGATTAACTAGTAATTTGGAAGTGAAAGTAAATTATTGAATTTCGTGGAATTCAGTCTCGACGCTCGCGATTTTAAATTTTAAAGATAGAAGCTTAGCAAGTCTGCACTACAAAGAGACTGTGGTGGGTCTTGGTTAGAAAGTATTAGAAAAATGTTTTACAAATTTTGCACTAAATATGTAATTTGAATAGTACTTTTTATAATTATGATTGTGTTTATTTCTATTTAGTTAAGGCTACTACATATTTTCTAATAAGGATTCTTACTTGTAAATTAGCGATTAATTACCACCGGTGAATTGTTGTGCACACCGAAAGTGAGTAAATTCTGGAAAGCGACGCCCCGCGCGGTGCACACCGTATGGGAACGCCCCCGCAGCCTTTTGCAATACCACGCCCGTAGTATTCGATCCTTAGCCAACGCCTCCCTCCAGCTACTTGAAATGCTAATTTTTAAAGACAGTACAAATGATTTACTGTCAAGGAATCCCTAGTTGATTAAGATACCGTAACCAAATCGAGCAAGGAACAATTCTTTAGTGTAATAAGGTAAGCACTTTCAATATCATGGTATGGATCTGACTTTTTTTGTTTTTAGTCTCATCAGGAAAAATAAAAGCTTTTATGTGATTTTATTCTTAAATAGGCATTTCACTAAAAAAAATAGTTTTATAAATCACCCGATTAACTTATTTATTAATAAAAATGATAGACTTATATTTGAAGCAACTCGAAGGCAATGTTCAGAAGTACATTTTTTGGCAAGATCGTTCTATGGATGGATTCGGGATTACAGAAATCGCCCTTATTTGGTAGTAAAACTGGCCAAGTGAAAAATTAACAATTGTGTCATCTATAAAATAAATCTCTTGTTTCTCATTAAACGTGCCCAAGGCACACGCAAGCACTTCTATTTTTGATCAAATTCTCATTTTTGTAGGCACTAGAGGCAAAGGCGCGTAAGTTCAGTTTTTCTTACCTGAAAATTGGTAGAATATAATAAAAAAAGGATTTTAAAGAATGTGGTGCCTATAACCGATTTTGTCTATCGCGAATATAAATGAATGTATTGAAGAAGCGTCCCGTCAATCGTGCCATGAAATGGAATGTTAGGGAATGGTGGGGTAGTTTGGGCAGCTTCACCCAAACTAAATATAAGTTTTAGTCAATAGTGAAGTTTCAGATTAATAATTAGAACATTTATTTAATAATTGTTATAAATGTGGTGATTTAGGTTTTGGACAAAATTCATAATTTTGCTATAAATGTTGTTTTGGAAAAATCCTTGAACACGTCGATTTTATCTTCCAATAGGGCATTTGTGAGTACAAAAATATGGTTTTTGGCGCATGATTTGCCATGGATTTATTAGCCGATGGCACCACTTTTGTCTTATTCGGTAAACTTGAACCAGTTTTGGTTTTCGGAGTATAGTGGTGGATCTAAGGCTCATCAACAGCAATAAATTATTACAAAAACTCAGATGTATTTCACTTAAATAGCTTCAAACAATGCTCCGAAGTAGTTGAACGTTTATTTTTTGACGCACTATTAACAAACGCGGCAACCATCATGACGAAAGCTTTTCTTTTATCTAAATCACCACACAAAATTTAAACTACTGCACCAATCTACAAGTTAAAAACCTACACGCACCTTCGTTTGACGATCCGCCAATATAATATCATGCACTTTTGTTATCAATTCTGGTATACGGGCATCTCTTGGCCAGCCAGACCTCTCAATATAGTGAACGCTCGTACGACTACAACGAAAATCATTTTAGTTGATGGAGCAGAGTACTGGTAATATTTGAGAAGCTTTTCTTTTGTTTGTGCTGTTTTTTCTCCACGTAGAAGGTAATTTTTAATGCGAGCGCGAAAAATCGCATTTTTTTCCATTCTAGCGAAACTATTCCTAGTTGTTGACTATAAATGGCTGTGAAATACAAACTAATCAACAGATATTCCTAGAAATTGGCATGACGCCATCCGGATGAATGTGTTTTAACTAAATAATATTTATTGAGCTAGTTTCGTACTGTTTTATTTGATTCTTGTTATTGCTTGCTTTTTGTTTTGTTTTGTGGTTGAGACATCGGGCTGCAGAAATTCCCTTGACCCTTTTGGATTAGAACTATCATGTATCTATTTCGCCATGCCTACTAGAATTTTTCCGAATTTGGGCTAGTTCCACCGCCGATAGGAACTTTTAACGTGTTAATTATCTTATCCGAGAAGAAGGCATGTGTTTTAAACTGTACTCCCCTGAAAAATTTTCCGATCTCCATCGAATTTGAACCCGCATCCCTTGGATGTAGAGGCAAACATACTGACCACTACACCAGTCGGGCCGGCAAATATTATTATTATTATTATTGTTTAGTTATTGATGGACATCAACTGAATAACGATTTATAACAAATATGGAATATACTTCCATCTATTCATGTAGAAGGTCACACTCCTCAAATTAACACTTGCTATACAGTGTATTAGAACATTTCAAATATTCTAGTTATTATTGTATAAATATATGTAACTAGCTAAAAGGTTTGCTTAATTTGAAATTGTTTTCTTTTTGTTTGAATTTCTCGAAGCTTTCTAACATCACTTTCTTATTTAATTTGTAATTTCGTTCAGATGTCTTTTGAAATAAGGTTTCGTTAATGTTTTGCGGTTTAATTTAATAGCTTTAGTTAATTTATTTCTGTCTTGCGGATATGGGTTTTATCTCTAATTAAATAGCAATTTTAGATGTTTGTTCGTAATAATTAAGTGAATAATATACCCTTACCTCTATATACATCATTTTAAAATGTTTGACTGTTCTAAAAGTCGAGTCTGTAGATACGAGTACGTGTTTCACAGCCAAATTATCGCTTAGTTTTATTACAATTCTTTAATAAAAGCATTTGCCATTTAACATAAATTGATTATGTAGACGACATGATCCATTGGTAGACAAGTATTATTGTAACTTTTTAAAACAATAAACACTCCAACTGCGTTATTCATTAATGCTAAACTTGAAATTTGGAAATACTTTTAAATAATTTATTTCTCAATATGTATACTTTTTGTTACTAATATATTTCGCTTTAATTCTATAGGTAAAACAATTTATGTTACAGTTCATAATGCCGTGACTAATTAACGTCTAATCTAACGTATTCAGTACCATATGACTAATTACTCGAGCACTATTAACAAAGCTTATAGTTAGTTAAATTCAGTTAACTTTGGAGAAAGTGTCTTCTGCAGCTTCACTAACAATTACTTTCCGAAGCGAACTCATTAATCGTTAATTGATAATTTATAAACGAATGGAAGTTATTTAATTATAATAAATTGTAGCGAAACAACACTGTTACTTGCTGCTAAAATAAAGTACTGCAGATTATGATACTTCCATCAAATATAAAACATGAGAGTTTTTTGGGCACCGATTGCATCGGTGATGTGTAATCTAAACAAATTAACGCAAATAATGAAAGGATCAGAGTATAGAACCGAATTTAATAACTAATTCAATCTAAACTGTGTCATCATTATACTTTGAAAATTGCTGTACAACATTTTTTTGTGCACCTTCAAATACTTTCGTTGATTCTTTAGGTTAATATAAAAACTGCCATTAATTTAATTTAATCAAATATCCTGTGTATTCATATATCAATTTATTTAAAATTGTATACAAATTTTAATACATAAGCTTGTTTCTTGCCATTCTATAATTGTAGCAAATATTTTCTAATCACAGAATTATTCAACCTTCTTACATTTGTTATTTTTAAGTATGAATTAAATGAACGTTTTAAAATGTTACTTACTAATCTGCATTCATAAATATTTTAGGTTAATAGGTCTTTATACTCGTAAAATAGGATTTATTCTTTCCTTGTAAAAATTCCCTTTTCGATGACAGCATACTCTGCTAGTGTATCTTTAATGATTTTGACATTTCCGTGTTTGGTTATATAGCTTGCAACTCCGTCTCCACGTGGTTATACAATCTTAAAAAATATGTTTTATGAAATATTCAATATTATAGCATTCTGGTTGAAGTAAACGGTACACGCGTTAGTTACACCAAAAAGTAGGTTCGATGTTTGTACATTCTCCGTGTTTGTTAAAGAATTTAGTCTGGAGTTTAAGAACCAGAATATTTCCTGCTAGCATCTTGTAGTACCGAGAGAACTTAATGACAAATACTTCGACGGCAGTGTATCCTCAAGATAAACATCTCTTATTCTCGATCACTTCCATAAATTTTTATATGGCACATTTGAAAAGTAACCCCTTGTTAAGTACTTTTAAGTATGAAGTTGAGTCCACGAGTGTAAACAAACATTATTTTGCGCAGTTATTATCTATTTATTTATATTTAAAAAAATTGTGCTGTATAAAAATGATAAGTGAGGAGACTGTCCTTTTAAGCGTCATCTCGTACATGTATTATAATTGTAAGTTTATTTAGGGTAAAGTACTAAGCTGGCCACTTCAATGTCTATATAGAACACAAATATTGATTTTGGAATCTTTGTATAATTTACAATTATAATGTGTTTAATTGACGAATTTAGTGAATTTTAATTTTTTTATAATAACTGAGGATAGTCATTGATGTACAGTTGTCGGGACGAATTTTGCATTAATAAATTGTAAAATCATTGTGACGGCCTGATTCAATACCGATATAATTAGTTGAGGTAACAGCAACCTTACAGGAGGTTATATTATATTCGGTATTTACCTGAATTCATTTTCCTGTAGTACCCTTGCACAATGTAAATGTTGTGATTATGATGTTGATAAGGTTTCAGCACTAGGTATTTTTTTAGCACAATTTTTTAGTGTTAAGTTAGAAAATCTAAGATCTTAAGCCATGAGTGCAGCTGAGGGTGTTCTATAGAAATCCTATTTCAAATTAGCAACGATATTAATGCAGTTATCCACAGATTCAAATACAAACGTTAATTGTAATCCCAATCTAGTTACAGAGGCTTGCTTAAGATAAACCATATGCGATAACTTAGATTCGGACGATTCTACACAGCTGAGATGTCAGAAAAGGCTAGAAAATGGAATATAAATGTATACTAAATCGTAATTCATTACAGTTAGTAATATTGTATGATTCATTTTATCCATTAAAGATATGCAAGGGGAACTATTTATATTGTGAGCCTTGGCAACACTGCATGTTTAAGAGAAGTTTGACATTTTCTAACATAACCTTATTCAAAACATTTTGACGTTTGAGCGTGATTAGTGGTGTTTTAGTGACTTGAAAATTATGCCTCATGGTAAAACTCTAATTAACTCGTGAAAATTTTCGTACGATAATTTATTACGATTTTTGACGTGGATTATGTAAACAAGAGTGCATCGATCAACTTACTTCCACTTTTTGTGATGAATTCCTATCCTTTGCCACTGTGAAACGCTAGTATAACGAATTTAATCGTGGCCGCCATTCGTTCACCGACGAAAGTCATGAAGGTCATCCAAAATCAATTGTGCCAGAAAACGTCATGTGACATACTGTGAGATTGAGGCAACCTTATCCATTAGTTCGACCAGCATATATAAAACATTGCATGAACATTTAGCCGTGAAAAAGGTTTGTTGTCCTTGGATTCCACAAAATCTGAAAGCATCTGAAAAAGATGCCTGTGTCGATTGGTGAAATCACGTCAGCTCTCGCTGGTTTTTTTGTGTCATTCGCGCTATTTAAATTAATAAATATCAATATGCTTTACGAATTATATTATCTACTTAGTATTTTAATTAGGAATCCAATTCAAATCATAAATCGTTAAAAACATCGTTTTATTTAAGCATAATCTGCCTTTTTAGTAAACTATTTCAATATACCTCGTAGAATATAGAAACTAATGCAACTTCTAAGATCCCATATGAATGCAACGTTTGTGGCAGCTGTGTAAACATTGCGTCAGCACGATGATACAATGTAGCAGAGTTGATTAATGTACATTTTTAAAGAGCTAAATATAGAACGTAAACTTGTAAAAAGAACATTCAGTAATAATCAAAGTAAATAATGTACTTCGTTAAAGCCGAAATAAATGCAATACTTATCCGGGAAATTGGATTAATGGATCGAGTATGAGATCTTTGGCGTCGTCAAAGAACGACTACGTACAAAGTAACACGTGACTATCAACGTTGCCTGCAAGGGGATGATCTCACCAACGCCCAGGTAGTTCTGTTCAAACCACGCTTAAGTAAAGACGTGTAAATGTAATTAGTGTTGTTCGGGGGTGCGTTTTATTCTTTGTTTTAGGAAAATACAGGGCTTCCGTTAAAGAATTTAACAATCTGTTGGGGTTAGCAGCCTTTTTCAGAAATTACCGAATGACCGGGATTTGTTTTTCTTAAACGAATGGCGGCCATTATCAATACGTATTCTTCCATCTGTAAAAGGGGTTACCGTTCCTAAAAATAGAAGAGTGATCCATTCCTCGAACGCTAAATAAACATCCATCTGTAAGTGCTTTATATTTTCTATGCTTGTTTATTACGACCTCAGCAAGAGGGAAATTCCTGGGCAAATCATTTGTAATTACTATCAGTGTGCATTACCGCCGATCTAGTTCTGATTGTTCAAGTTAACGTAAATTTAAATTATGGAAGTTACCGTATATTTTACTTGAATACTACAGGGATAAATAAATTGGTAGCGTTGATTTAAGAAGTATTTTAGTTAAACGTTTTATGTTTTAAATATTTTGAATTCACCAATTGTAATATATTATTTTGTATGTCAACTTAGTAATTTTAGGAATACCTGTAGTTACAATACTCTGGGTACTCACTTGTTTATTCCATATTTTTGGACGCATTTCGTGCTTCTAAAATTGTTATGTCGTTAGCGAAACCCTAGTGCTCATTTCCACAACCTGTTTACGTTCATTCAAGTCATTCAGCTGTGTATAGAAGCTGATGCTCTCATATTTCTATGGGACCTGATCCTCTAACTAATGTGATGTGTTTCTAGTACCTAAGTTTTATTTAGTTTCTCGTTAACAATTGAATTTATGCCCATTTGTGTAAATTGTGCGAATTTGAATCAATATATGGATGTTTGTGTGCTTCGAAGGTTTGTTTTCTTATTTAGTCAAATTACAACTTAAAGTGCTATTTAAACCTACAGTGCGCGTATAAAGGTCATACTGTATTTTACAAATTTATTGAGGATACAGCTCCTAAAGTATTTATTTCTGAATTAATATTGCCCGTTGAAACAATTTAAAGTCTAGTCCATTAAATCATATATAGGGTGGTCCGTTTTGATACCAGCCCTCAGTTATTTTATTCAATGCACAGCACGCTTTCAGTTTTACAAATAACAGAATAAGTAATTCAATTTTAGTGAGCACCAGTTCTTTGATCTTCATATACAGAGTTAGCGTCTGTTTTCCGTTTTAAAAGGTAAGGTCAATTTATATCGTGACTTACAGGATGTTCTTCGAACATTACCTATCTGCAGTGGTCTTGAAAACAGTGGCGCCTATATTTACCGATTTTAGACTTATTTTCCCGACAGTGTTTAGCTTCGCAGTACCGAAGAACCACGCCTCGCTCCATTGTAGCTTTGCCGGCCGTTGTTAAACACTGGTGATTCTGCCACATGCGTTATTTC
>JAHWXV010108248.1:0-15982 GCA_024586415.1 Phrixothrix hirtus
ATATATATATATATATATATATATATATATATAAATTTGATTATCATGGGTATATACCTTTCAGCACAGTTGGTTGTTATATTTTTGTCAATCTATTTGCTTTTCTTGCAAGCGCATCGTATATTATTTGATTTCCATCTAGAGTGGATGAAAATCTTAATAACGGTATAAAGTTAAAGCTATGCTGCTATTTTTAGCACAAACTCCTTCCCAAAAATATTCAGGATATAATTATTCAGATCTGTTTTTAAACCATTTAGATTTGAAGATTTGAATTGTCCGTATCAATTCACTAAATCTGTGGGTATTTTCCTCAACTACGTTTCTTGCAGTAACACTGTATTGCGGATTTTTTACCAAATTATGTAATTTTGAAATAAATGCGCCAGTAAAATGATTTGCACATTCTCATTTAACCACATATTGGTAACATCTTCTATTATTCGAGTGTATACATTTGAAACTCCATCTCTGACAAGGTATTTGTATCGAATTCCATAATCGGATTCACTTCTGTTGAATTCTTCCACTATTACTGTTCGTTCCCTACTTTTCTATGGACGGGTATGATTTTTATAACACATATGCTCGCGATTGCTGGTGGTACAAACGTAACAAAATTTATTTTGGACTACAATATATTGTTAGACACCATCATTAATAAGTAAATAATTACGTGTTCTAACATTAGAAATTTAAATAAACTACCACTTAGTTTAAATTTCTAAAATAAGTTTGCTGTAATATAAAGTAACTAGTAATATTAAGTTTAAACTAAGTTACACAGATTAAACAAATTTATAAGTTTACAAGTTTTAAAGTGCCCGCTATAAATAAATCGCGCGTGAGTTTTAAAACTTGTGTAAAAGGACAAACTTCAAAGCATCGGGAAGTAAAATGAAACGTTTTACATAAAATCTCTTAGAGTAAAGACACCGCCAAAAGGGAAGCACCTTTTGACGACCATAATAAGAAACCGGGGGCTAAGCTGTTAAATGCAAAGTAAAAAACCTCGATCTGAACAGAAATGTAACGTTCATTATTTCAAACATAAAACTAAAAATTTTGAAATCTGTAATCAGCTATTGGTTACAAAATACAGTAGTAGGATGTCCGAATGTTAATATAAGATCTGAGTACGCAATCTCATCTTATATTTTTCCTTGTGCGTGAGTATCGCTGGTGAATCAATCAAGCGAAGCCAAGTTGTAAGGTTCGTTGAAAATAGAAGATATAAATGATTTAATTTGTCATTCATGAGTGAGTCGTGGTATCTTTAAAGTTTTCGAATTTTACACATCAAGGTAAATTAAATTTTCGTAAGGTAACAGGAAATAGCATCCATTGTTCATAGGAGCAAATCTTAAAGACAAGACCGCAAGTTTGAATAGGATTATTTAAAAGGGATGTAAATCCTTTTAAAGACAGCTGACCTGAAATCTTAATAGTCAGATGGAAGTCTAGTATTTTAACATCGACAAAATAGAAAGCAAAATTATCCGTAAGTGTTTTAATCAACTCTTTTAAAAACGTACATTGAACAAATGCAAAGTGTTTCGTGTTAGTTAATTAATATTAAAAATAAAATTCTGTTTTAATTCGAATAAATAAATTTAAAAAACAAACCAGAAGTTCTTTCCCTAAAGCATATAAATTAAATACCATAAAGTTTTGTTTACTACCTGTCAGTAGCTTGCAAACAACCGAAAAGTTTTTAAACATTACATGTTTCTTTAGAATTTGTGTATTTAATATTTTAAATGTGATTATTGTTGATTTGTTATTTTATTTTTTTTAATTTGAAATTTTCAATAAATGTATAGATCGTAAATCGTTGTTCTTACTTGCTGAAAAATAAATAAGTCGTTAATTAAATTTATGTGGTGAGATCGCTAGGGTGGCTATCGTAAATATTTGTCTAGACCGATTATGCAAAGGTAACAGTACGCACTGTAAATATTAAGATCCGTTATACGGAAGGGTTTTAATCCTGAAGTGGTTGATAAAGATCAATGCAACTTCGAATCAGTTTGTCAACTTCATTCTAAAGACCAAACAAAGATTACGTAACTAAAGTACATAATTAAGCAATCTATTATAATTGTTTATAGCTGCCAAACGAAGCAGACAACAACACAAAAACTTCAATGTTTTGTAACCGATTATGCATACCACACTGGAAAGACAAGAATAACTGTGACCATAAAATCTTTTTTCCCAACTTCCATTAAATATTCCCGTTATAATCCTGATTCATAATGTTTTTCTCCAAAAGCTATTCGTTTTTCCTCTAATGCACTTTCCTTCATCTGCTCAAGTAAATATTGTTGCCATTTGTTATGTACTGCAGTCTAAACTTTATTATAGGTTGTTGCTATCATCATAGGTATACTCATAATTTCTAATACATCGTCAGCTTGTGAGCAACCATTCTGACCGTTGAAATAACCCCAAACTAAGGAATCATTGAAATCGGAGTTTGCATTTTGAGTTGACAGTATATCTCTCTTATATGAATTACAATGATATTTAATATAGGAAATCAAACCTTGCCTTTCTGTATTTATAAAAACTACCCTGCCTAAAGTACGTACGATTTCGTGATATTTCTTTTTCTATCTACAATTCGCGTAATAAATTTAAAAAGTATTCAATTTTATTGCAAAGTATATGATGTGCTTTTAAACTGAACACAACACTTACTTTTCAAAATCTGTAGAATCTTTGTTCTTTTCCAATATTGTCGACGAGCATTAGATGTCTTGTTTCTTTTTCTTCTTATACCGCTACTTTGTGGAACTTCGAAAATGTAGAAACAAACCTTTGCTTCTCTAATTATATTCATTTACTAGCAAAGGTAGATCTAAACGTCTTCTTTCACAGTAGACAACTAAGCGTTGGAGGGATCTTGTGTGCAACCGGCGTATTATACTTTGAATATTCTTTAGTGGCGCTGTTATATTGGTCGCTGAACAATAATATTTAAATCCAAATTCCATTTGGAGACAGATAAAATTTAAAAATTCATTGTGCAACTCACATGGTTTAACTATTACCACCTATTTTACTAATCATCCCTAAATCGTTATAATACACTTTTACTTTTTAGAGTATTGACTAGTTATCAAATTATACATAATTCTATACCTTGGAACGTTAGATCATTTTTATGCAAGTAACAAATTTTCTTTCTCATATCTTGCATTTATTACTATATTTTAGAGTTTAATTGCAATTTTTTAAATAAAAGTCGAATTCAAAATAACTTATACGATTGAAAAAGTTATTAATTTTTGCTCCATTAATCTATAGAATAAAAGAAAATGTTTAAAAATACAAGTATAACCAAATTTCAGCATTTTCAAATATTTGTCATTGCATATATTAATCTATATCATATACAATTTCTAAATAACTGCAAAATATTTCGAAGTATTCTATGTAAATAGTCTTCTATTTTAACAATATAAGTGGTAATTAAAGTACGCCTTATTGAAGAACGAATATATCACCTTCAGCTTTACAAAGAAAAATATTCACCTACAAATACAGGTACATAATTTACGTTTGCTCAAATGAGCAATCTAATTTATAATGTCAGGTAAGTAAGGCAAAACCCTGCGGAGCTTTACCCCCCTTCTAATAAAGGAAAGCTTATAAAAGTCTTGACAGTAATCTTTTATTATTGATGACCGTTGTGTAAGTTGCCTATCTAGTATTTTACTCTTGGCCAAAATACTTAAGAGACATCTTGCAATTAAGGACCTGCGGATTTACCTATTCACCTGATCTTAAATGTGTTTTTTTAGCTTCAACTTTTATTTTGTAAAAGTACGCCCATAACATCAGAAATCCCGATTATAAAAAGCGATACAGTTTCAACGTTATAATTTTATTATTAATTTAATTAGAAAGATAATGTAAAAGACTTTAATAAATCGCGGAGTGCGGGAAACACTGAATAATTATAATAATTAATTATAGATATAAATTTTTGTAAACCTATGAGTTTATCTAATTAAAAATTAAATAAACTGCTAATAATGTATGTAGTTAAAATAAGTTAAGGTAATTGTATATATATATATAAAATGAAATACCGCCATTTTAAATATGAACACGTTATGAATTTCAAGTACCGAGTGACTATAAAGCGCAAGAATGAAATAGAAAACAAAGAACGCGAGTGGAATAAAGATACGGCGTGTCAAAATAGTATATAATAGCGACGCGAGTACGCTTTTAATTGCGGAGCAAGCCGCATCGATATACGAGAACATTGCGTTCAAACGCGGAGTGAGCTGGACACTCACATTTAATCACCAGGCGACGCTCCAGGTCCGAGCGCGCCGCAATAAACCAAAAGTACGCTTTCCTTCGAATTAAAACACACGATTGAACCGGTGAACTTAGTTTGCGCTTGGAAGTTGTAAAACCTTCTTGCCATCGCTGACGAGATCTAGGCGCCTGGGTAGTGGAGATCCTCACCGAGGGCTAAACAGGATTATTCAGTTCAGCAGTTGCGTGTGTAACAGTGAAGCTGAAGGTTCGTGGAAACCATCATCATAGGCCCTGGGTTTTATACCTTGTTCTGGAGTCACAGTTACCCGCAGGACTTAGCGTACCAACCTAATAGACCAGTAGGGGATGCTTGCAAATGCTTTTTCCAGTTGCGAGTGTAACAGGCCGTCGCGTGGGAAGATATCGAGACCGCAAAGGATTGAAGTATCAGGAGAATAGCAAATCCTCTAGCTCGACTATTACCGTTTTGTATATCTTCGTCAACAGTGTTGTTTCTAGACAATTTCCAAGTGCATCCTACTAATCGCTAAAGACTTGTATAAACTAATTATTGTTGACTGAAGCCCTCTTGCGAGAAGCGCTATTCAATTGATTACATTGTCGAGAATTTAGTTTTGTAATCCGTACGGCATTAAAAGTTAATGCTAGCTGAAATGAACCGTTCACTATCAATAATGATTGATGCCGTCGTTGTTTGAGTTTTATTAATTAGACTCAATAGTTAATTACCCTTGTATGATTGCTTCGTTGTGTACAAATTAATTGTAGTATCCCAGAGCGTGTATTTAGTTTATTTGAAACCGCCGATTTTAGTTTAGCTTTAGAGAACGCTTAGTTAATTGTTGTAAATATCCCATCATTATTTTGTACATATTTATTCGCTTTTATATTTTTATATTCGTTTTGTAAATAACTATTTATTTATTTCTATTTATAATTCATAATTTATGAAGGTTTACTGACTTATCATGTATTAAGCAGTTCAGCTAGGTACGAACGATCAATCACTTCGTTAATGAGAAGTCCGGCAAAAGCAGAAACCCGGCCCGCATGGCTGTAGATTATCGCAGCTAAATATAAATATTTTCCTTCGACACAAGTAGAGAAAAACGAAACGTCACAATTTCAAGTAAAATTTATTGCAAGCACAACCTATTTAAATTTGTATCTCATTGCACTGCCCAATTTGGGTATTAGTCGTTTTAAAATAACTAAATACATTTATCCAAGTAAAATATTAATATATTTGAATATTTACATTGACAAAAGGACCGAGGTTTCACGTATAATACATCTTATATTACGACGTCACGTGATTAATACTACACCGAAGATTAATATTAAGTTTATACATGAAGTACGCGCCAAAAAGTGCCCTACGATCAGAAAAACGCAATCCGGGCCTTTTTCTAGTTCCAAATCCCACCGCTAGATGGCGCTCTCGATGCGCTACTCCACGTTTGCCATAGACCAGAACCGTCTTTGGTATTGATAAAAACCTTGGCATAGATCAGAACCAAGGATCGTGGCGCGCGCCGACAACATCACCAGCGTCATCCGGCGGCTGGATTTGGAACTACAAGAAATGCGGGAATCTTTACTTATGCTATCTATTGTTTTGCTTAAAGCATGAAAATCTTTCATGATACTAACTTTAGGAATAATTTTCTACGTTATCCATTGTTTTTTTGACTAATTTTTCTATTGCTTACTGTTATGTAGCAAATACCATATTAATTAATATTTTCTAGAGCATCATTCCATTTATTGCTTGTCTTAAACTTAGTTTATTTTGTATACTAAAGGATCTTATAGCTGTAATAGGATTGTTCATCTCCTTTTGGCATTTATAGAAATTTATATACAATAATAATGCACACTACTCCGATAGTCCAGGGTCTGTTACTTTTATTGAAATACACTTTTTATCAAAATTGACACAAATTTAATCAATAGCAGTAGACACACGTGCGACTATATCTTGTGCGTTCATCTGAGAAAGACTCAATTTGGCATTATCAAAAATACCAAACATAAATGGTTATTTAAAGAATCTATGTATAAAATCTTCCCGTTACAATTGTGCAGTTATAACTTCTATTGGAATTGCTTAATAACAAATCTAGTGTTTTATAAAAAATATCAAGTAACTTCTGGTAAACAATATTAAACGATAACACAGTAATTGCAATTATTATTTGAGAAATGAACTGGAGTGGTTCTTTTACCTGTATAAATCTTCGAGTTTTTCATGAAAAAATTCCTACGCAGCCATGGATATAAACAGTTCGTCCTGCAACTTTTGGCATTTTTAAGCTCTTTAATTTGTAACTATTGACACCATTTTTTAACCACACCTCCGTTAAGCAGAGCATGCCGATCCACTTTTCAAAGCGCATTACATTCAATTGATTCGTTTTGTTTATAATGAATTGAATATTTATACAACAAAGTTTTAACTTACCAGAAATATTTTCAACATATGCACTGTCTCATTGCCACATTGTTTATTAATCGTTTGCTTAAATGCAAACTTTCTTATCGTCGTATCAAAAGGTCATAATGTGAATTTCATAAAATACTGATTTCGGGTACGCTCCTAGTTTAAACGTATTGTAATTCTTATAATTATTCAGCTTAAAGATAAAGATACCTTTAACGTGTGTACCTACGTATTTTTTATATCTCCTCTAGTAATCTTCATATTTTTGATGTTTTTGATTCTTCCCAAGTGTAGCCACATCCTGTTAAGAACTTCAATGACCTGCATCGTTGGAAATATCGACACATCTACCTGATACTCTTTTATTTTTCTAGATTTTATAATTTGTCAGTAACTTTTTTTGTGGTGCCATATTATCATTTTTTGCAGAGATTGCAAAGATATTACGTTACCTAAAACTTTCTTCAATTTAGCTATCCCACATGTCACGTTTATTTGTTGTCTCGTAATTTTGAACGCTATAAATAACTTCTATTAGCATAGTGCTAAATAATTTTTGAAATTTTACATAACTCTCACCAAAGGTTCTTCACTTATGCTTCAGATTTCTTGAGAAATGTTTTCTTTTATATATACGCACTGTTCGAACAGCATATTTAAGCTTTGATTTCGCACTGCGTCTTGGGTTAAAGACACCCACCCAACACAAATTTGGTTTTCTTGATGGCACTCTTATATGTTTTTCAATATAGAAATTACGAATAAAATTTCTTTTAGTTGGAATAATAGAATTCGTTCTGGTAAACTCGTTTATTGCAAAAATACGCTGATTCATTGGAAATTTATCGAGTTTGACTAAAACTGCAAGTACCTATTTACACACAACAATTTCAAAATAAAAAACTTCAATTGTATTTAAAACAGACGATATTTATTGGTCAACCCTGTATCATAAATTTTGTTGTAAATTACTTAAAACGGATTTTGAAGTCGTTCTAAATTTTACACCTTTTCATTAGTTAAATAATAGTTGTATTTCAAAGTAAGTAAATACAGTGGTCGCCGTTAAAACAACTTCATTAGTTTTTTTATAAATTCCAACCTCACTTCAAGCTAATTGGTTTTTGTTTTAAGTGTCCATTTATATTACTTTAATAATTAGTGTAACTAAAATAAATTAGAACAAATAATTTGTAATTAAAAACAGAACCTTAGTTAACCTCAAATTTTTGTCGGTTAATTTTTAATTGTGCATACTTACAAAAATTGAATACGAATGTGCAACCTACGGAACGTATTGAAGCATCATACCTAATCGAAAAGTTTTATATATTTATGTAAAAAAGTTAATACAAGTTAAAGTAAATTTTTACACAATGCTACATCATAAACCTCAATGCTACCTTATAGTGATCCTACGCTTGGTAACGAATTTAGAACATTTATCAGAATCTCATACTTTAAAAGCTTATTCTCAATATTAATCTAAAAACGTAAATAAATACGATATCTAGTTTTGAAATACAATTATGGAGGTGACTTATTTATACTGTAAATACATTTGAGGTATAATTAATTTCTACATTTTGTTTATATACTCAATCTCTCTTTAAGTTTGAGACAATGGATAATGTTTTAAGTTCTGGTTGTTCTAGAAGCATGATTTCCTTTTTCTGCTTGTCTTTTGAATAAGTACTTGCATTGAGAACGACAAGGATACAAACCAAACAACAAATTACATTTTCACTTCCTTGAATCTAGACCAAAGATAGCAGCAACATACATATATCACTAATTAGTAATACTAGAGGTGGTAGTTTCCCTAATGAACTTTGAAATTTGGGAGATATTTAATTATATTGGCATTAAAGGTTTAAAAGTATGTACAGATTAACCCGTTTTTCTATCAATTATTATTTTTAAGTAACTTCCAATCAAAGTGAAGATCCTTACAACGTTTGAAGGAGGGTTTTTCATTATAACTACGTATGAATACAATTCAAGGAATAAGACGAAAGGATGTGAAACCCTGGTTTTATAATACTTTCTGTCACTTTGGAGGGAAAAATTCAATAAAATTATTTGGTTAATGACCTATAGAAGCATTATTAGTTAGGGCATGTTTTGCCTTACAGGTACACGAATTTTAGTGGATTGATAGGCGCAGTCGTTTTATAAGCATATTTCTTACAGATTATAGGATTCTTTGAGTATGGTAGTTGTTGGTCACACATCACAAACTGAAATGACCTATGATAGGATTATAAAATAACTGAACCTGGATATCTTGAGTAACGTTATACACTTAAACTGGACAAATTTGACACTGTAAAATTATTAAGGTGTTGAGAGGAACAATTTCAATATATGTGTAAAGCTATCTAACATCTTTAAATAGAATTTTAGAACATCATATAAATATGACGTAGTACAGAAAACTCTTACAAGCGCAATTCTAAAAAATTCTTAACAGAGAGAAGCTGTGCAGATTCAAATTGTTCTCACCTGTACAAACATTAGTTACAAAGAATATGGATACATGATACTTTGTAGTATGTTAAGTGCCATTGGGTGCTCTGTACTGACGTTTTCCAATAGAATAAAAGCATGGTCTAGAAATAGCTTTCGAGCTATACTGTAAAACTGTTTATATCTACATTAGTGAAGATTATATTTATGAGTACTTTGTATTAAATGAACCGTATACTTTTTGTTAAGTTCTGGTCTTATCTTCACGTTCAATAGGAATTAAATTATCTATTTGTTGTATTTCCGTTGATATATCAGAAATAAAATTTTTCAGACTTTTTATAACCAATTCGTTATTTAGAGCGTTGATTACCTGGGTTGGCAGTGTGAACAATTTAAAATAAATTACTCTATTGCCTGTTAAAATTATGCAATTATAAGCTTTTAGAATTTTATAGGTAACCAAACTGCTTTCTCGAATATACTATTGATAACAGGCCGGAGGGATAAATCGTTTTTATTGAGACAATGAATGGACTATACCGCTAAATCTGACCTAAAGTAAGTCTGTGTATGCTTTTCCTTTTAATATTTACTTGCAAAATTGTCACACCAAAAAACACGATCGTACACACGCACGCACTTTCGCACGCACGCACGTACGCACGCACGCACATGCACACACACGTTTAATGCAAATTAAACTTCTTACATCTATCAAAAGAAATACAATTTTACTACAAATACCGTTATGTAAACAAATATAATGGCCTGTTATGATAGATCCTTTTAAACCTTTGTTGTCCAAAATAAGCATTTGTATGACTTTTACCAAAGGAAATTATCAGCAGGTAGAAATTTTTGATAAATTTAAATTTTACAATATTTTTACGTTAAATTAAATGTTAAAATTTTTTAAAATCTAGCTTAAAGAAGTTATTAGTTTTAAAACTTCAAGATTTTCACTTACGCAGTAAGATTTGATTTAGATGTTTCTTTCTATTTATTTCCGTTTAGAAACAGAATTAGATTTTTATGATTTCATTTCCATGCCGTTTATGTTCTGGATGGTAATTTTTCTGGTTTAACTTCTTGTGAAATGTGCTATTTTTCACGTAACTCCTGTTTTATAAAATTATATTGAATTTCTTCACGGCGATCCGTATACTTTAATTTGCTGCTGTTATCAATCAGAGGTGTTATAATTTTCAAATACTTCGATAAGTTTTGCGAATAGTATTTTATTCGGAATTAAATATTTACCATCACAATGATCTCTGAGGGACTTTTACTGATTGCTTAATTCATCACCTCGAGTTCAACGTAAGTAATATGATTTTTCTTGTAACGTTCTGCTTTTATAACTTTTTTAAATTCGCTTTCTGCTGTTGCATTGGCCAATCAAAGGATGTACAATTTTAAACCACTGTATGCGTGCTTTGTTAGAAAACCGCTTGAAATTCTGTTAGATATTTGTATCCTTTTCGTAACCTTTCGGTGAATTTTACAGCTTAGGTTAGTAAAGTATATGACACCATAATTTTCGGAAGTTTCCTACTTTATGAGTTTATTGCTTGCAAAACATTTCCGTATTGAATATATAATTTGAATTTGTCCCTTCTATTTTACACTATTGATTATATATCCAAACCCGTGTTTTTTTAACTGAGCACAATTTACACTTTGCTAAATATTTATTTTATAGTCTGTCAACTTCCTTTTTAACTTAGAAATATTGTTAGATAATTTCTACTTAAAGTAACATTTTAGAAATTTGAAATAGCTGATAGCTTATTTCAATTTTCTAATGTGAGAACTGAGTAATTTTTATATATGTTAATTACGAGGGTCTCACAAGACGTTCGGTTTGTTTGACTAATTTTACTACTTTTAAAGTAATAAATTGTCACTAAGGAATTGTTGCGGACCGCGTTGGTATCAAATTTTTTTTTTAGTTAAGTCTCTGAATATATACACGATATGCTATTTGAACGAGTTGACAATGGCATCATTAGTTGAAAACAAAATATGAGGATAAAATATGTATTTCTATAAAATAAAATTGACGTGTCCGAAGGTTTTTTAAAAAACGGTCTATATCAAATTTACACAAATTTCGTCACACTTTTATGTATATTTTATAAAACGACACTGTAGAAAATAAACACAAACACAAGCAAAAATCTTTTAAATTTCTTAAATTGCCTTTAAAATCCTTTATTTCCCAGAATTGGATTTAAAAGAGCAATTTGGACTAAAATTCTGCGATGTAATAATTTCTAATTAAGTGAAACTAGAAGATAATTGAGTTTGATTTGTACAGAAAGATTCAGATTATATAACGAAGGCAACATCTGCGTGAGCAGAAATTTAATAAAACGTCGCACTTCATTTCGAATCAAATTTATAACTTCTTTAAATTTTGCTTTACGTTCTAAGTACTAATGCCGAATAATACACTTTGTCATGAATAAGATTAATAGGCTTTTAGTTTTTTATTTCAAATAAATGATTATAAATATTATAGTACTTTAATTCAGTAGAAACCATTGCAAAAGCTTAGTTTATGTTTAAAGGTACATTTTGTTGAATCAAATCAATTTATAATTAAGCTTAATAAATGAATTAAAAGATAAATTGAAATAAAAAAATTACTTTAATTTTATAAACGACATTGTTCATTCCCTAAGAAATAGTATATTATACCCGTATACCAAAGTTCCTCTTCTAATCTCGAGAGAGTTTATTTCTCGAGCGACAGCGAGAAAAATAATCTCTTGAGGAATTAAAAACCACTTTAGTCCTGAGTCATATACATTATTTTTTGTAATTTTGATTAATTTGAAATCAAAATAGCCGCCGATAGTAAAATTGCATGATTTTGACATTGACAGACCATTCGAGTTATCAATGTATGCTTCAGGGAAAATGCTATTTACATTTAACTTACGAAGTGTTAAAGTAACACTTTCAGCAAAATGTAATTTTAAATGGTTAATTTTTATTGTTGCCGTGGATTTACTTTATTTATTTGGAATTGAATTTATCTTATATACCTTGGGAATAAAGTACAAATTTAATCTCTTAGGATTAAAAGTGTCGTTTTAGTCTTGGATACAAATGTCTAAATGCGGAATTTTAATCACGGTAGTGATTGCTCTTATAATGTTAGTGGTAACATGAAAATTTACTATAGGATGCCTTGTAAACTATTATAAGAGGTTAACCGATTAACCTCCTATTAGATAGTTTAGCAGCTAGCATCTAAGATTTCTTCAAAAATAAAATTAGTTGACTAGTAACTTGAAAATCGATTTGACCCTGTCCAAACAAGACTTAAGGGATCGTTTAATTATTTAATTAAATAAACACTAACTGGATATTTACACTTATACTTAGGTACGTACATTGCAAATAAATTACTCTAGATATCTGTCTCTATTAATATGTAATCAACTCTACCAATGCCATCTAATTAAAGATGCATCCTGTTAAACATTGTTAAACATTCATAAAAATATGAAAACTAAACTTCTTAGCAAATATTATAAATGAAAGTTTTTAACCGCATGTCCTAAATAGTTTCGTTTCAAAGATACAGAATGTAGAGATTCAGTGGAAAATATTAAATTTTTAAAAACATTTTATTCAGATTTGGTCTGCTTACGTATGGTATTAGGAAACGTATATTGGTAACAAATAATTTTTCTTCCATTTGCTAATCACGTTCATAAAGGTAAACATTTAAATTTTTTCTAATAGAAAATATTACAACACCTTCGTAAAGTATAAGCAGTAACTAAGAAAACCACTTTCAGTTATGGTATATGCATTGAGTTCGTCTTATTAAGACCTGATTAAGATGCTCAAAAGCACCTGGAATAATAGATACAGTTTAACAGGTAACTATGATAGGATTTCTGCAGTCTTCTCCATTTTGAATGGGTGTTGTACAAAATAACGATCTGAGGTGATTTCACAGTGTTCTGACAAAATATGTTGTATTTAAATATTTGAATTTGCGCGCGCTCATTTCCCTCCATTTGGCAACTTAGCGAACTGGGCGACGCGATTTTCAGTGATACAACAGCAATCCAGTATTAAAGATTAAATACATACCTGTTTAGCATTGAATCTGCTGCAATAATTACAAATAATTTAGTTTTCGATTATCATCCATCTTAAAGTAGTTATGTATTTAGAGTTTTATAATTTTGTGATTATTTTTGTGTTCAAATAAACGATTAGTTCAGTTTATTCGAATTTAGCATTTTACCATATTTTACTAGTGAAATGTTGGTTCTACTTCAGAATCTGGTCCTTCATTTTAGTGTACGCCCGTACTAGGACTTAATAACCACAGGCCATTCTAGGTATCATCGAAGAGGCACCCCACAATCGTAACGACTTGCAAAACGTCCATGATCAACAATTGGTCATCGGCGGACCAGCAAGGCACAAAGGGAAAGCCGTCACCAACACAAACACACGGAATAAAATTTAGAGGGTTCAAGTATGGGAATTTATAGGCTTCCGTTGATGAAACATTTGAGCACCTATAGCCGATTAATCGATTTACAACTTTTTTAAACGAACGGCAATGTAAATCAAAGTGTGCTAAAGCATTATCATCCATGTGTGACATTCCATGTTTGAAAATTAGTGGAACTCTTTCCAGTAGCAGAAGAACTCTTACAGAAAACGCTAATATGAGGCGCCATCAAGTTTTATTGGAAAAAAGAATGAGCTAATCAGAAAATTACCATCAATTTCATTACTTTAGAGAAAATTGCTATTTAGAGCAGGTAGGTTTTTAAGGATGTGTCATTTTAAAATAAAAAAAACAAGTAAAATATTCTGAAGAATTTCATTTCTACGCAAAAGCCTATACTTAAATCTACTTTTCTACGTAATTTCCACCAATATTGAGGCATTTATGGTATCGTAGAATCAGATTTTGAATCCCATCCTCATAAAGGTCTGCCGCCGTTTGGTTACAACTTCTTAGAAAATATTTCTTAAAACTTGACAAAACTCGTCAGATAACGATGAACCGTAGAGCGTCTGTTATCTCTCGCTTTTTCGTCAACTTTTTGAACTAAATCTCCAGTAATGACAGAAGGTTGCCCACTTCGTTCCTTATCGTGAACATTCGTTCTGCCAACTTTAAAATATCTAACGCATTTACGCCTATTCCTTCACTCATAATGTCTCCATACACTTCACTCATCTGATGATGAATATCGGCCGATTTAATGCCTTTAACATTAAGAAAACGAATCACAGCGCATATTTCACAGTCGGCGGGATTCTCTACCAGCGGAAGACTTTTAAATAGTGACAAACAAACGTAAACACGGCCGAATCTTTCAGTAATGGTGTCTGTGGCTTGTCAACAGATGCAAGTACCCAGAGCGCAAGCGTGGAAAGCCATCGCAATACCTACGGTGGCAGAATTTCAAACCTGTACTTACTTAAACAACACACCTCGTACCTAGGAATTTCCTTCATAACGCAGGTGTTTATCGTATTATTCGAGGATTTGGTTACCGATAGGTAGCACTCAGTTAGGTATTAAACGGTTCGAGAAATTTTCTACTAAATCCATCGGGGAAAGCTAAACATTGAGAAAAAGCACGTAATAAGGGGTCTACGGGTTCTATTTATATGAAATTAATACAACTGCACCTTTCTCAGAATTGTACGTATCACCTGCCAGCTCAACAAATAGATCGATATTTTTCTACTGCATGTTCCATTAATTTTCTTTTTGAAAGAACTAGGTTTCTAGAAGATGTAGTTGAATTTTCATGGATACCTGATTATTACGCAGTTTCCAATAGAAGTTCAAAGGCTAATTAATTAAATCACTTTATTGATGGTTGTCGGCAACTCCTACAGAAGGTAGACCAATGATTATATATATAAATGCGCTCCTTAATTGTGGTCACCTGAAGACAGAGCAAGATTTCAAAAATCTTCCAAGTCATTTGTCAATTATAAATATCTGACAACTGATAGAAAAGAAATTGGATATACTTTAAACAATTGTCCACTACATACCGAGGAACTTAGTAAAGATAAATGTGAGTTTCTTGGAAGAATGCGTACAAATTATAAAGTAGTTATGCTAGTGCTTCAAGAAACTCATATACCCTCCGAAGAACCAACATTTTTTAACAAAGTCTTTAACAAAGCTGAATTACGGGATTCACGTTAATCGATTGGTTAAATAGTCCAATTAATGATTATGATACCAATATTGAAAACAATATTATAGACTACTAAAAAGTTCTTAAGGAAGTAAGTTGTTTCCATGACTAAACTCAATTAATTAAAATTTTACTTTAGTCCCAAAGGAGATGAAGTAAATTTAATCCCGCACAAACAAAGTAAATCCATGTCAGCAACAAAAATTAACCAATTCAAATTACATTTGCTGAGAGCGTTTGCCGTGAAGTATATGGCATATGGATAAATAGATTGATCTGTACGTATCAAAGTTATGGAATTTTACTTTGTTTAACATTTTTGATTTAAAATTATTCGCAAGTGCAAAAGGACTAAAATATCTTTGACCCCCTAAAGAGTTTATTTCTCTCGCAATAGGTCTAGAAATAAACTTCTTTATAGGAATTAAAAAAGGGACTTTGTTCCCTTGGTATATAATATACAGTGAGAGCAACAATGGTTGTCCGGACGATACTTGTTTCCTCTTGTGTTATCAAAACTTCCATCCAGTCTGATATTAGCTCCGTTAGTAAATTG
>JAHWXV010108257.1:0-12409 GCA_024586415.1 Phrixothrix hirtus
AAAATTTTATTAAATATGCGCTTACTACGCAAATCAGTGTATTTTGTAGAAATTGTTGTGTGGAAAAATTAATTTAGGAAAAGTAAATAAGAATTAAAACTACGAGTAGTATTTTACATTAGTTTTCCAATTATTATAAATTTAAAGGTCATTCGTAATTCTACGTTTCTAGCTTATAAAAAAATACCTGGATATATACAGGGGCTCGAATTGTGTTCGGACACAGCTATTAGTCCAACATTATTGTCCCATATTCCATAATAGTTATTGAAAAAATTGTTTTTGAATATTTCAAATCATTTATACTAATTAAAAGAAGCATACATCCAATTGATTTTATGCATATTGTCTTTTGCATATCGTGTACTGAATTAAACAGATCCGAAATGAACTTGAAAAAAATTCAGATGCTACCAGTTTACCCACGCTAAGAAGGCGTTTCACGTTATCTGATGTCATTGCAATTTATATTGTTTATAAACATAGCGCCTAACAGATATCCTAGACTTTGTTTAACTTGTGGCTTGTCGATGTCAGGCACAATATTGAGAAAAATATTGACAAAAAAGTAGAAATAGTTATTTATCATTACAAAATACAAAAAACATATCGAGAAAAAGCCGAACTGTTAAAACTAAGCAAGAGTATAATTGGAGATATTAAGAATTATATTCACGATGATCGAATTGAATCGATACTATAAAAGAGTTTGTCCTTATCCTCAAATCCAACATTATCCCACTAGGTTTCTTCTTTTTTATTCCAATCTTTAGCAAAGTCCAATTGTTTCTTACGATTTGTTTCGTTTACGCATGGTTTCCTTCAAGGCACCCTGCTATTGTAACTCTACTTTTTTAAGATTGCATGTTATGTCTTCTTCTTTAAGTAATTCTACACTCAGTTTTAGGGCACTTTCCTGAGGATTTTCTTATATTTTTCTGAGAATTTTACATCCTCCTGGATGGTTTAATTTCTTTGGACGGCCTATTTGCAACATTGATTCAATATTATCTTCATGAATGTACCTCTTAATAATATCGCCTACTCATTTTTAACGGCTCGTCTATTTGTCGAAATGATTTTTGTCTTTCATAATCATAAATAACTGCTTGATGAAACTATAACAACGAATTTTTGATTTTGTTCCATTTTTCTCAATATCGTACATGATATAGACAAAGTTATAAATTAAACTTAATCTGGGATATCTGTATAACGTTATGTTTACAAACAATATAAATCCCAATAACATCAGATTATGTGAAACGTATTCTTAGCGGGAGTAAACTTCAAAGAATTTTCTCCTAGAAACCGATTGGTTGGCATGAAAATCATGGTAGGCAAAAATAAAATGGCACTTCCGGTCATTCGATTTTAACTTTTGTTGTCGGCGTCGGTTGGCGTCGAAAATACTTCCTAATTTTAAATAAAACAACTGTAGATTATTTAAGTCGATGTGGTGTTCGAGAATAAATAATATCGGTGTTGCGTACTTAGATACTGTTGAGTTTAGGGAGGCACTCGCAGGCAGCGTGCACAGCGAAGCACGACCTGGAGGCGAAAGCTTCAGCACGAAGCTCGGCATAGACTTGAAGTTCTCTAACTAACTGTATGTGTAAAAACAAGGGGTTTATATGCAGTAGTAGCAATACTAAAATGCGATGGCAATAGTGTTATTGATGAATCGCATTTTCGTTCTGAATAATTCCATTCATTCGTATCTTATCAGGTCAGGAAATCCTTATTACCTTATTTCCTGTGTGTGGGCGAATGAAGCAATGTGTAATAGTGACGTAAAGAGGACTAAGTACGCATGTGCCGGTAACACTTTGGGCATGTTAGGAAAATACTAAATTTAACTATTTAATTTCATTTTTCTGCGATACTTTGCTTTTGAAATATGTGTTCACAATTAATAGTCGAAGTACTTCCGGATACTCGATTTTCGGAAATTTATTAGAAAAACTACTTCGTTCGTATAAAACAGAATAAAGGAGCTAAGAAATATACTAAGTTTAAAAAAATCCTTAAAGTCAATTTCAAGAAAATCGCCAAAAACTAAAAATTCGAAAAATATCTGAAAATGACAGTAATCAAGGGGTACGTCTGGTTATTCGATTTTAACCAAATTCTTGATTTTACATAGAAAGATAGTTATGAATACAAATGTAAATTTTCCTTTGGGTAGGAGTTTTAGTTTTATAGTTATTTCATTCTTAGCTAAGGGTAAACGTATTTTCGGTTACTTGCTTTACAGAAAATTTTCTTAGAAACTGTCTAGATTATTGAAACAGCATTAAATGCCTAAGAAATATAGTAAGTTAAAAAATCGTCAGATTTCGATAAAATCGCGAAAAACCATAAAATGATAAGAATAAAGGGCCACTCTTGGTTGTTAGATTTCAGTCACATTGTTGCGGTTGTGTATCCGGATAACTACAAACCTAAACGTAGAACTTTGTTCATCTACAACTCCTCTTATACCTTACAAAAAAATATATGAAATAAAATTTTATATATATATATATATATATATTCATAATCACCAAAGAAATGGCTTCTCATAGGTTAGCTCAATTTAGTAAAGACAATCGTGCTTTGATAACGAACATTAGAAATATAAAACAGACAGAGAGAACATTATAGGTTGATGTCATTCCATGTTGAATCTTACTCGACATGCGTTTGTTGTATTTATATGTGATAGAAGGAGATAAACATACATGAAATTGATTCGTATGTAGAATTCGCCAAAATACTTCTCGTACTTGACTAATGTAGAAATGAACAGTGCATAACTTGTCTATTTCAGTTGTAATTTATTACATTCTTAATTTAAATATAAACAAACAAAAAACCATTTCTTTAATATGCCTACAATTATTAAATAAATATTACACAGCAATTGTATTAATAAACAGCTAATAAAATATTTCCTTAATCAGTATTTTATGCAGAACTTTTCTATTACAAATTTTTGAAATTATTAACCGATTTGACTCATATTTAAAATCTTACTTCATATGATTCTCATTTATATCGAGCCGTTTTCTTTGGTGATTACGACTATATCATCTTTGTAATCGTGGCAAATAACTGCTTTTTCTTACAAAAATGGCATATTGTGAACAATGTGTTATTTTCTTAGCGAGGGCGATGGCACACAGCGTATCTTTTTTGAAGGTTCATTTGATTTTTATTGTTGTCTATGTTTTGAAGGGGTGATGATACAAAGAGCTGTATTGTGCTCTTCAATTCGCGTACTTATAAACCCCAGATGTGTTGAAGTTTAAGTAATTCTTACAAGACACCTCCTGATTTGGACAAATTTCTTATAATATTAGTTGCGAGTCAATTCACTAATATGGAGTAAAGTGAAGAAAGGGCGCAAGGGCCAACCGGTTACTTCTTGCAAAGGAATAAGTTGGTTTTAGCTGATCGACGACATCTACACAAGATTTGTTGAATTCTTTACAAGGTATAACCGGTCGGGTTGCGGTTCATATTATACTTCTAAATTCAAAGTATGATAGATTCCGCATCTACGAAAGCTTTTATTTTTATTGCATATTTTACTGACTTTTTGACATATATTGCCGAAAAAGGCATTAACCTCTATGAGACTCCAGTATTTCGTCATTTGTGACATATTCGCTAACCAAGTAATAATTTTGACATTTTTGCACAAAAGATTGAAAAAAGTCTCTTATAGTCGTCAACTTATTTAAGAACGCCGTTATTCACAAGTATGTATATCGTCAAATCTTATAGATCTTAGTACCGCTTGACATATACCTAGCCCAGTACCGTCCAAACTAAATACGTCTTCTATTTTGGTATGAGATTCTTTAAATCCTTCCACCATGTACAGAATATCTATCAAGACTTTCATTTCTATTACATTTGCTTCGAAAACATCTCTATCTCTTGTATAATCATTTTGCATAGATAGAATTTTTTTTGCTTGTGTATGAAACATTTTTTTCTAGCATATCCATAGTAAAAATATATGCCTTGAATCTTGTGGAGTTTGAACATCTTTGCTAATAGTCTTTGGGCAAGTGAGAGACTATGTTGTGTTGTTGAGTCGTGACGTTCGGAGCTGAGGACAGTTTATTCCACTTATAAATAATTTCCTCACGTTCGTTATGTAATATTTTAACCTCATATGTGACAATAGAATATTTTCATCGCTATTAGTTCGTTCCTCTTGTTCGGAAAAATACCTCTCTTCAGTGTCCGTGTCGTGCGAGTCGTTCAGCTTACATTCTAAATGTTCTTCCTCTTCTGGCAAGTTTTCTCATTTTTATTATCACGCACAACATCTTCATCATCATTTATCGTGTGTACGTCTGTAAATGTGCTGACAATAAATACAGATCCACTTCTTGCAAGCGCCGAGCACAAACTGGCGAAATACACGCTAAAATGATGCGTGGTCGCGACGTACGAAAGTACTCAAAGCTATGTATTTTAAAAAATATTTGTTAAGAAGTTATGAAGATGTTAAAGATTTGAAAGGCGTATATTCGCCCATGCGACCGACGGCGGGTTATCATAGCGAATTATGACCGGTTGCGAGAAATGTTCTGAAATTAGCGCCTAACACATCAACCTAGTTTATTCACGTAAATAACATTTAAAAATGAACTGATATGTTTTTTAAATAATGTTTCAGACCAGACAAGTATATAGATGGATAAGATCTTTTCAGAATGGGGACAATAGACCTCGTTAAAGTAAACGAATTGGAAGGTGTGGGAGGCGCAAAATTTTAACAAAGGTTGGCGAAAATAATATTATTAATCGTAAATTGAAAGCTCCCTTTGGTGCTGCACGTAAAGTAGAGGATAACTTAAATTTAAATTGCAGCATTCGAACAGTCGTGCGCTGCCTTAATCGAGGTGGCTTAAATTGTCGAAGATCTGCTAGAAAAAGCGATTTTACCTAAAATCATGCTCACAGAAGATTAATTTTTGTTCTACAAAATTTAAACAGAAATTGGGTATCAGTTATATTTTCTGCTGAGAAAGTACTTAAAACGAACACGGGATCTAACAAACTATTATAGCGATTATCTAATACACGGTATTAAATGGAAAATTGCGACGTTGGTCTAGAGCAAAATAAGAAAAGGAAGATTCAACGTTGCGCAGCCATGCAACTCAAAGGATGCGGCGAGTTACGGTTGTGGGCTAGCATATGATCTACTCGTTAAAGGATGTTTTCTTTAGGCTTCTAGAGGTATCATAAAGCATATTAGAAAGATTGGGGACCACGCCATCTAAAAGTACGTTCCTGACTAGTTGACTTACCTTAAGGAACATTTGGTAACACCCCGTATGAAAATGGCGAAAACATACAAGATATTTAAATTCATTAATATTTAAAAGTTGTTGGTCCTCGAAAAGAAAATAGTTAGATTTTTCGATAACACCTTGTATAGTAGATACAACGAAATGTATATTAATTAATTCTAAAGAGAACAAAAACATTAGTATAGATAATCAAACGTATCGAAACGTATTTATTAAATTTACATCCAAAACGTAAAACAGTTACAATGATTATAATTTTGTAATTAGTTAAATTTCGTTCTTACACAGGATATTAATAGTTAACAAACAGTGGCGTGTGATGATTTTTCTATTAGGATAGCAGCTATTTTTTAGTGAAAGTAGTAAAAGTCAACACACAAGGTAAACATTGTTACTGTCACTTAAATTTTTTAAAAATAATTATCAAAATTTTTTTTGTACAACAATGATGTCAAAACATAGCCGGCTATCTTTAGTTTGAAAGCAGCAATTTATCTGCTTTCAAAACACTTATTCAGGTATATAGTAGGATACGGTGACTCATTACTACCTGGCATGCTCTGAAGGCCGTAAGCCCTCTTGCTGAACTACATAATGAAGATTGTAAGTTAGTCATACGTTCAAAGCATATAAGATTTCAAAATTCATTTAAAACAAAATTGATAAGTTACACGTAGAATAATTAA
This sequence comes from Phrixothrix hirtus, assembly GCA_024586415.1. NCBI lineage: Eukaryota > Metazoa > Arthropoda > Insecta > Coleoptera > Phengodidae > Phrixothrix > Phrixothrix hirtus. The sequence continues at coordinate 6,005 of JAHWXV010108257.1, forward strand.
TTAAAATTTAATGTTATTTTCTGAAATTCTTTGGGCAGCAGAGCTTACCTTGCTAGCCTGAACAGACCGCCACTGTTAACAAAAGAATGTACAAGCCTGCGAGCATAGATAATATTCTACGTATAGCAGTATAAATCGTTTTTATAAGATACAACGCATACGAAATGTTATAGAAATAACGTCATTGAAATAAATATTTGAACTTAAAAGTTTGTTATCGCATACAAATAAAACTTTAATTTATCTATGCAATAAATTGACTAAAACAGTAGGCATAAGTTATACATAGTGATTTCATATCATAGATATAATAATGAATTCGTTAATTACATAAAAGGCCGACGCCTGGATTAAAATTTTATAGGAAGTAAATCAATTTCTTAACACAAAAAAACCCTACAGATCTGTAGGCTTATCTCATAACTATTGGAATCTGAGAATTATATACAACAATACGGATGATTTAAATTATTGAAAACAAAATCGTGGTGTTTACATTTACATAAGAAAGTTATAATTTTTGAAATTTATTAGCTTATAGCGTAATACAAAATTAATTAGTCAAATATAAATCAAGTAGTTAACTTATGAAGCATAAAACTAAATTGTTCAAATTAAATTTCGATTACTAATATTATCTGACTTCTATAGGACGTCAACATAATTCAGTTGACAAATGTTATTTGAGTTCTAAACAAAATCTTAAATTTGGGTGTGCAAATAAATTGCATTACTCCAAAAGTAAAAAAGGCGTTATCATATAAGCATTCGCAAGAAAATTATACGGTTTGATTACCGTGAATTTCATAAATAAAGTGATAATTCAGGGACAAATTTCATCACGAAGAAACAGTTACATAATAATTATTAAAAGAAAGGATCAGTAAAACCTGCGACTCGTTATAGGCCGTTAGAGCTCAACATTAGCTGAAACGAAGAAGCAAGCTAAAGAAAGATAATGGTAACCCATTGAGTTGGTTCCATATCATTCCTGAATCTCAAGCGGCTGCTGTGAATTCCATATATATTTAAATACAGGAAAGCCAGTGAACGAAGGTCGGGCCATCCTTCAATATCACCTATAAATCGATAATATATGACCTCTTTCCATAATAGGTGGCCGCAAGAAAAACTGTAATTAACGTAAATTTATTAGAAAACGGAGAATAAATTAACATTAGATAACCTACTCCTTCCATCATTGGACAAATGGGTTAGAAGACTTTAAGAGTAGCACAGAAACAGCGAAATTTTAATACTTTTGCATTAGATACGTATTAAACGAATATACAATGTACAATGTGGCAAGCTATGCGGACAAGACAACTCTTTACAAAAGATAGTCAACACACAAGGCCAACGCCAGATAAAATATTGGGAAAAAGGAATTTAAATAAAATTAAATAATCGTAGGAACTACTATTACTAAACTAAAGATATACAATGAAATGCAACCAGCAGCGTGTGAATAAAAGGAGCATTTAATCTCCAAAGATACATCACGAATTTATAATTAAATTTAATTACACCGAAATATATTACATAGCCAAATTATATTTAATAAATGATAAGAATCATCAAAATATTCGTGACAAAACGTTTTAGGGTTAAAACGCAGTGGCCGTATTATTTTAAGCATGTGGGGGTGGATGTCTTCTGGTGAGCCAGGCGAACTTGTGTCCACAAGTTCAAAAATGAATTCCGAAGCATATGTTGTCATTCTAAAAACAGTGATTCTTCCTAGCGTGCGGATAATATATTCTCAACCCCAAATAATTTTATTCGCGCACGATAATAGTGCTATTCATAAAACAAGATTTCTTGAAGACCGGTTTAGAAGACAACCATTATTAGAGTTAATTAATTTGTGACGTTTCACTATGGTTTATTGAGTGCACAGACAATTAAAGAATTTATATTCTGCCGGGAATAAATCAGTTTGAAGGTCGGAGAGGGCGTTCTTCTGATTTGCGCAGAAGCTGCTGTCTTAATTCCCTTGATTTCAGGTCGGAATTCCTGTGGAATAACTATTTGTTAATTGACGTCATTTATTGATCTAACGCAATTTTGATCTCTAGTATGAAACGAATATTCACAGTAATTATTTTCTAATTGTTTGGATTTCTCAATTTAATTATGAAATAATAATAAGAACAACGATGTTATTTTCAGAACAATTTATTAAAATAAAAAAGAAAAAGAAAGTAAAGGTTCCTCTGTATAAATAATCTATTAGACAATTAGAACATAAATTTGTTAATACAATGAATAACGTAAAGACAGGTCGTGATATTTGATTCACGGTGTTTTATTAAACTGCGGGGTGTGGTACGTCGTTAGTAGCTCTGGGGTCACCTTTCAATATTGAACGCGTCAGCTCTAGTAAACCCTGGATCGTTAGCAGAACTGCGTCGCTTGCGAGTGTGGTTGCGCGCATAATATGAGTATTTAAGGGGATGGCGTTTCGTTATGACCGTGACCTTTTCCACTCGGTACGATGAGATGTTAGGCGTCGTTCGCAGATTGCTACCGAGCAACGTATCTGCGAGCAATGAAACGTCCGATGGGTGTGGGGATCTAAAAATTAGGGTACCTGCGTTTCCGCTATCGGTACCGCTCGAGGCACAAGTATGCTGGCGACGCTTGTCGTCGAACCCGAATTGTTACCTAGCAACTTATTCACTTTCGGTCAATTGTATTATTGAATACGGACACATTTTTTTAAATAATTTTCATTTTTACACGGGGCTTTAACACGGCGTTACATTTTTTTGATAAATATCTTCATATTATTAATATTTACTCACTTGTCTTGTGTATATCTGAAATTTTGTGAAAATAGTTAAAAATTTAAACGATAAATGAATTTCATTAAAATTTTGCATAATTTATATTCAGTAAAAACTATGTTCATACGAGTACAAATTAATGCAAATAAAACGTATGCCAATTTAATATATTTATCAAATAAGTTTATAATAACTAATGCATAAATAATTATAATTATTAAGCAATAGTGTTTTACGGCATACAAGCAAACTTAAATGATTTAAAGAAATACGTTCGACTATTTTTTATTAAAACTGTAGGCTACCCTGACTCGATAAAGTACTCTAATAGTAAAGGTAACATGATATTTTGTCAATAAAAACAGTCATATTTATGTTTTTAAGTACGTTTCATATTACAGGTCTGTATCTATAATAGATTTTTAGGCGAAAATTTACGAAAACTTTTTTACGTTATATTAAAAATTCCTACAGATTTATGTTCACAAAGGGCTTGGGTACACCCGTGTCAGATAATGCTTTTTATTTCGAGGACACTCTGTACAGCTGCAAATTCAGTTTTTTTTTATATATGTTTGTAGTTATTTAGTTATATTTACATATGTTTGATTGTCATATAGGCATATTTGGGGCTGTTTTTAGAAGTCCAGTATTTTTATGAACAGTATACAAATTTTAATGTTACTTATCAAAAAATACATCTTACTAATATAATAATAATTTGTTTCATTATTTTGAACTGAATCCTTTTCTGGAATGTCAAAATTAACCTTAATAATAATATTGATGTAGGTACATTATTTTAAATTTGAAGGTTAAATTATAATAGAACTATTAATCACAAATTTATTTCCCCTTTAAATAAAATACGTTAATATAATTATAAGGTTGATTTATTCAGTTATTATTTCTGACACATTATTTAAAAATGATCCAGTTATTATTGGGAAGTTATTAATTTTAATTTTTATACCTACAAAATTTACTAAATCGTATTTTTTCTGTCTTTTCAACTTTGAGGACAGTCAATAGGTATTTTTTATATAGATGTTTAATTTAAAAATTAAAATATGTATTTCTTGTAAATGGGTATCCAACAAGGTCGCCTGTTAATTTAATTTAATTTAGAACAATAATAAAAATACTAGAACATTTTTATATCTAGACGAAATTTAGATAGTCTTTGTTGTAATTCTTCTAAAAATGTATCTACACATAATACTTAAAATATTGGTAAAAATATCGGAAGGGCATTTTACATTGCGTCAACGAGTAAATTATTACAATTTATTGGTAAAAATATGTAAATATCAACGTCATTCAAATATTTAAATGCAATTCATAAGAACAGAACTAATTTTCATTTAACCTTGGGAAAATGTCTTATTGTGGTAGAGGCATTTTTAAAGTAAGCAACGCATTTTGCGTTCGAAAAATATTTTTCGCGCATAGATATACGCGTGACATTTAATTTGTCTTCTATCGTACAAAATAATAATGAAGGCTTTAAATAATTATACAAATATTATCTAGGCATCTAATACTAAAACAAATATGTACAAAGTGAAATTAATAAAGCTGAGTGATTGTTTAAATATGGTTCACATCTACAACAATGACAACTAAATATTTGACTTTACCACGCTAAATTCGATTAACAAATATATTTAACTATTACTGATGACTATCAGTTTGCATTAGTTAACACCAATTTTAATAACGGACGGATGACATTACTGGACTAATGTCAATGAAATTAATTAACACGTGACGAGCCTTGTTATCAACGGTAATTAATTGCTAGAGGCTTTGAACGAATACTAGAATGAATGCTTTTAGAAGTTGTACAATAGACGGATCTTGTATCGATGTTTCTTACGTTGGTACACAAAACGGTTTACAATCAAACCTAGGGATTTATGCGCGGTCTGAATGCTTCGAAAACGCTAGCTTTTGCGGCATAAGCAACTAAAGCGGGCGTTTACGAATCCTAATCGGATCTGTCAGAATAGTCTGCCGAGTAATACGAACAACTGCCGCAGCAAATTAAAACGGCCACGCTCAACGTATGACGGTATCTTTCAGGATACCCCAATCAGCTTATAGCACAAGCAACAGTCTAACTAGAGGATCATGAGTATCTTTCATCGAAGGCGCTTGTTTCCCTAGGAACAAGTTACGAACGGCGAAGATGGTAATATTGACAACCTTCTAAGTACACTAGGTTCGTAGGCTCGGATATATATTTTAAATCAAAGGTTGATTTGTTATATGAGCCCCACCACGATGGTTCAACCTGATGCTCCGATTTAGAAGTTAAAATCGAAGTGTTTTAAGCTTTTCAGAATCGCTTCATTTATACTAATTTAAGTAAACGGTATCTTTATTGCGCAAACGTAAATCTATACGCTATTTATTTCTAGCGCTCCGCGATAATTTGTTATAATCAAACTTGTGACATGTTGGGCAATAATATTTAAAATGATGAAATCTTGCGTAACATATGAAATTAGCTTATTTTATACAAATATGATATTTGTAGTTTGTCTAATTTATTAATTAGATAACCCACTGAATTCCAAAAATTAATATATAATTAATTATTTTAATTGTTAAATGTTTCCCGCACTTTGTGATATTTAGAATCTTTTAAATCGACTTGTTGAACTTAATTATTAAGAGCATTAAAACGACGTACTTTACAATCTTGATTTTAAATTTGTATGCGTATTTCATCGGACAAGCCGAAAGGCCTCGAGTCGAACGGAAGATACAGGTAGTACGCGATCATTCGCAAAACCAGAAGTTGCCTATTAACATTTGAAAAGTTAAATTGCTAATGACCCGTTTGAAATTAAAAAAGCGCATGGCGCCTGAATTTAAAATGAAAGTACATTAAAATCAATTTCAAGCGTATTCAAACTTAATCAAAATTATAAATTACGATATATTTATTTAATTTCCACAGTAGTTTTGATATATTACAGATAGATAATTTAAAACTTTTAAAGGCTGTAATTCTCACGAATAATGATTTACTATTCACCCCTAATGCTAGATTGAAAATTCAGTTTCAGTTAAATAGAAACATTAATGTACAGAATATTTCCTTAAATGATAAAATTGTAATAGGAACCCCAATCGAAAAAAGTTACCAAAGTACCCGTAGGGATAGAAAATGATAACATAATAATATCCGAAATAAAAACAAAAAGTATTTTTTATTCCAGAATGCGTAATAATAGCCAGAAATTATAACGATTTATGTACTGCGGTAAATCCTACAGATTCAACTATTAATTTGAGAATATTCAAACATATTTCATGTAGTAAACATGTGCTGGAACGTTTCTATGCCTAGTTTTATAAGTAAAATATTGCGGTCAGGTGGAGTATTTGCAGTAAGGATCACTGCCAGGTGGACATCTTCGCCAATGACAGCTACATTGCTATCGTGGTGGGAATATACTATGGTGTGCTTAACAGTAAGCTCTAAACAAGTTCTAAACGCGCATAACGTCAGCAACGAGACAGCTTTGTAGGGTTGTCACAGTTTTCGTTATATCGGTTACATATATGTGAACATTAAGCAGATCTTTTTCTGTTTCTTGTGCCA
>JAHWXV010108434.1:0-11290 GCA_024586415.1 Phrixothrix hirtus
TGCGTGTGCGTGTGCGTGTGCGTGTGCGTGTGCGTGTGCGTGTGCGTGTGCGTGTGCGTGTGCGTGTGCGTGTGCGTGTGCGTGTGCGTATGTGTGTGTGCGTGTGCGTGTGTGTTATGCTTTTAAATTAATTTTAAAGTTTACAATTTAGGTTTATAGGAAAGTTACTAACGTCAATAAATGCAAATTAAATTTAAAATGTGTAAGAGAAAATCGTGTGTTGTCTCACACCAGATTTTTTTAACTTGTTTTAGTTAAAAAATTTCTTTCGGGGATGTGACGATGTTTCTGGTAAGTATATTTAATTGTTGCATTATTTTTGTTAACCTATTTTATCTTTGGTTATCACGGTGAATAATTGTTTGAAGATCGGGGGCTTTTGTGCATATATAGCCTTCAGTGAAGCCAATAGGAAGAGTTTTTGAAAGGAATTATATGTGTCCAGAGAAAGTTGTCAAGGAAATAACTATTTGGGCAAGTCGTTAGGACGTTTTGGTTTTGAAAAGGTTAACGAAGATAGCTTACACGGATTATGAAGCTTTAAAAGAATCTAATGAATGACTTTTTGAAGAAGTAACACTGAGAATCTTTTTATTTGTTATATTTTACTTATGTGTATATTATATGTATATTTTCTTGTGTTTTGATTACTTATATTTATCTATACGCGTTTTGTTTGTTTATGCATCATATTTTAGTCTGGACGTCTTATTTAGTATAACCTTGATCAGGCTTTTACTTTGCGTGTCCCACTTTCTTATTGATACCTGTTTTGCTTATTTGAAGTTATTTAAACGAGATATATGGGGCTACTTTCCTGTTTGCCTTCTTGGTGGCTCACATTCCTGCGCCAATTTCTTACTTGCCTTCTTGGAGGCAATGTGGTTTACCAATTTCCACGTTGGGCATCAATTTCTTATGTCACGACACTGTGATGCTTTTCGTTGATTTGAGGTGGAGATAGAGGTTTTTATGGTTTGGAGTCAATTTAATTGTTTTGACCGGCCATGCAGTTTTGCTCAGAAGGAGCGGAATCTCTTACGAGTCCTAAATTTGTCAATAGTACCTTGCTAAAAGTTATAAAGGCCACATTTAGTGACTTTTCGCTCGTAATTTTGACGGAGTTTGTATGTTAATTTGCTTAATTGCTATAATTATGATTCTACTTGTATATCTTAGTTAGTTACAAATTTATTTATTAATGGGGTTTGTATCATAGCTTCATTGACGGTATTTTGATAATTCAATTCGCCATTTAGAATATGTTCAGTGTTAAGTCTACGTACTTGCTATTCTATGACTACCAAATCGACATGAATGTAATGCATTGCACTTATTCTCTGATTCGAGATGAAACTGTAAATGTAAGGTTGTGTTGATTTTATACGTGAAATGTTAGTATCAATGGATTTATGTGTTTACATTGCCTTTTTATAAGATACGCCACATCAAGATCATCCACTAGATTACTATTTACATAATATTGAAAGATATCCTTTGCTATGTGCGCAATCCTAGCGGAAGTAATCCTAAATGCGAAGTCATCTTTTAGTGTTTTTATATGTGGGAACATCGTCATTACTGTCTTTAAAATATATCCCCAACGCATTAATAGAGATCTGCGGCTTCCATGATCATAACAAGTGGAAGTCGTCTTAAGTTCTCGTATGCATATCGATCTAATAATGGGGGAATCGTTTGAGGAAAAATGTTATCGGAAGGTGATAGCTTCATGTAAGGATAGGAATCCATAAAACTCTATCTGTTTTGCATTTTGTTGTCTCTTTTATATTGGTTTGTTTATCATTTGTTGATTAGATAGTGCGTATCTAAATTTATTTAATATATTTTATATTACGTGTTCCCATCTCTTTGTGAATGTTTCCCAATTATTTAATTGTTTCACAGATATCTAAATTCCTATACTATCTTAAATATTGCAATGTATTTTTCTCGCTATATGTCTTCGCCTAGTTTGAGTTAGTAGTTAAATATTTTATATTTTACTTATGTCTAGATTCCTAACTATTACCACTAAATGACCATACTTGGTTAATTTTATATTTATTCGCAATTCATTGACTTTATACTGCTCAGCTAGCTAACTCTTTTAACACTGTATTTACATTTAATTTCACAGAACATTTTTCTTAATGGAATATTAGTAATCACTAACTTTAATCAAATATGGTGTTTATATATTTTAATGTGGAGTTTTGTTTTTATTATTTTCTACTATTTAAATGCAATTTTAAAGTATAATGTTTCTCAAATTCATGTTACGTAATGTTCATTACACATTAATAAAATAATTTTTAATGCGTAATTAACATTAGGAAACATTATGGTTTTAATTAATAAAGGGAAATCTAAAGTATATCGTTAAAATTAGTGTTCATAAAAGTACAAGACGTGATTAAAGTTTACAAGCTTTAAGACGGGGATAGGAAGCAAATTTTTAAAATTCCGATATGCGGCAATAAAGTTTTAAAGCTCGTAATAAATAAGCAAGTATGGAAAATATCTAGAAAAATTGTAAAACAAAATTTGCAACAAATCGTGGAAAACTTAATGAATTTCGAATAAAAAGGAAAAGACATTCTTTTGAATAAGCACACACGGTTGGTGAAAGTAAGTTTTATAAAATTTTTCGCCATGGAAACCCTACGTGAATAACACCAGAAATCGAGGTGTTTTGGGTTTCAGTTTTCATCTACTAGGTAATCAAAACAAGTGTTCAGTGCAAGTGTCGCGTGAAGGTAGAAAGAATGGTTAGTTGATAAAAAGATCTCACTATTATGTTCAAGGTAGGAGTCCGACTAGATTATTCTTTAAAAATCCAAAAGAGCAACTGACACGATTCAGACCAGATTGAATTGGGTAGCAACTTTCACCAAATTAATTTAAAGAATCGCAAAAAAGAAATTCTTTGCGAGAACCAGAATGTACAAGTCAACTAAATTAGATCGTAGAAAACGCTCATCATACGTACGTGTTTTGTTAACGTATAGAATTTGTATAAGTGAGTGAATTAGTAAGTTTTTGATACATCCTTTTAATTTAAAGATATTAATAATTTTTAAAATTTTATTTTTACATTTATTGAGAGTTCCACGCTAGAAGAAAAATTATTTAAGTAAATAAGTAGCAGATTGAAATTTAAATAATTGCTATAATTACGATTTTATTTCAATCTACTGAATATTCGTTTATGTAAATATTTGTTTGACTATTAATAAACTGTTTGTTTAAACTTGACCAAGTTTTGCCCGCGATTATATAAAGAAATGTAAACAAAATACGGTTAGGAAAATTCTTAATCCTTTTGAAAAGGTCATTGAAACCTTCTTGAGTACAGGTTAACTGCCTGAAAACGAAGTTTTAAAACAGTTAATTTACATTTTTGTTTGCTGCTTTGTTTATTTAGTAACACACTGACAAGTATTTATGATAAGTACAGTTACTACTTAAACGACGTAGTAAATAGTAATTAATTACCAGTATTGATATATTTTGATATAAAAAAGCAAAGATACGATCTGGAAATTAATGTAAGAATTGGCGCAAAGTGATATGCGCTCCTTTTTATTGTATAAATCTGGGTTAAAGTTATCACATCTCGTAACACATTTAGATTAGATAAGTAAGAATTTCTTTTTTCTCGAATTAATATTTACGTTTTTTGAAAATTTAAGCTAACGGCAATTATCTGGACTTATATTTACCATTTATTCACAGTTTTTCACTATTTTTCCTTTGTTGTTTGTGTAATTGATTCGCACATTTAATTAAGTGTCTTAATTTCTATTTGCATTCTTATAATTCTGTTACTTTATTGCAGACCTCATTTAACTTCAATTAATTTTCTTTGCTTCAGTACCATTGAATCACCGCTAATTAATTTTATTAAGAAACTTTTAAATATTTAAAATGAGTAGCACTGCCTCATTCATAGTTGGATATCCATCAAAATGTATGGTAAATTTCAATGGAAGCTTGACAAAATTTTGCAAACTTGCTCTTTTTAAATCAAGAACTTATAATTTTGCGCCTATATTTGAAGATATAAATTTAAATTTGGAATTAATGTCCTTTATACTGCATTGGATATAAACTAGCCATGAAAACATCGTTCCTTACTTTTTAGAATATCAAGGTCCAATGATTTTGTACTATGCTAGATCTTTTATAATAAATTTTGAATGTAGAAAATTTAAACTTATTGATTGTAAAATGGTACTAAAATATTCCTCACAGTTTTATTATTACTAAAACTGTGTTCTTCTCGATGGAAAATAGGTTTATTGAATGTATTAGACTTTGCCACAAAGACATTTTTACATGCTATTGTTCAATTGTTTGTATTGCATTTTTCTAATATTTTAATGATTCATTTTAGTTTATAGGGAAAGCCAGTCGATAATTATTAAAATAATTACGATTGAAAAATTTTTTTATTTAAAAAATGTTTGTCGTCAAAATTAATACTTTATGACGTTTCGCTAAGGATAAGTTTCATCAGGTACATAAGATTATCAATTTTCTGAAGACGTCTTAATGAATGATAGAGAATTAAAATAAGATAAGTATATAAGTGTGTTAAAAACATTCATTTAAATTTTTTTTGTATAATACAGGACATTTAACGAAAAGTACTTGCACGAATAAAAGTTTAACAATGAACTTGTTAAACCGTTATTAAACTGATAATTTTATGTACCTGATGAAACTTATTCTTAAGCAAAATGTCGTATTGTATTAATTTTGATGACAAACATTTTTTAAATAAAAAAATTTTTCAATCGTAATTATTTTAATAATTATCGACCGGCTTTCCCTATAAACTAAAATAATATATATTACCAGTCAAGTATACGGAAAGAATTTACAATTATTTGTTAATTCTATATTTTTTTAATGATTCAATTATTGGCATATGCATAAATTAGCGAAAGATGCCAATTTACTTGATTTTGGTACTTAACCTCCAAAATTTGACTAATTTATTAAATTTTCATTATTAATTATTGCATTGTCCTTATTTTATCATGTGCATGGGTTTACAAACACTAATTCTAAAATTTTCTTATACTAACATCTACCATTTGTCTGTTTGTAATAAATTTTTTTTGAAACTTGAAACGTCTTCTGACAGATTTCTTTATTTATACACAAAATTATTAAAATTTAAACTTTAAAATTGCAAAATATAAGGTGACGCCGCTTGTTTTGATGATTTGTACCTTCGCTTGTGGTCTTATTTAATATTTACTACTAAGAGATTCGTAGAATTTGTTTCTATTAAATTAGAACAGGACTTTTTAGTATATATTTTTTATATAAATGGCTTACGTTTCGGGGATCAGATTTCCGCTTCGTCAGAGCTTTACAATACAAAATACGAGTAGTAATATAGATAAAATAATTTTAAAATGACATGTCATGAGCTGCATATTAAATTTCTTGAAGTTTACATTGATTGTAAATTATCTTTTAACTTCTACGTTGAAAGTATTAGCAGAAAGATTGGTAGTAACTACTTTGTTCTATATAAGTTATCTGGAAATGTACCAAGTTCTATTCCAAAACATGCTTATTATACCTTATGTCATTCAATTCTATCGTGTTGTACATTAGCATGTGCGTAGAGTAGAAAACGTAAGAGTTATCGACGGTCCTATGTACAGAGCTAATTATCGGCAACTTATTTACAAAACATAAATACTTACGTTACCCGGAATTTTCATAATAGCGTATCTGTCATATCAAATTAAATATGTCAACTTATTCTTTATAATCTTTATAAAAGTATCACACCAGAAGAAACCTAATTTGTACCTTTTGTACTATAGATTATCTAAAACCCCAAAATGTACCTAAATATTTACCTTTGAAACTGTTGATAATAATACTTACATTACCGTCGTTTAGAATATATATTAAAAATTACTTCATCAAAATGGCCTTTTATTTTATGGAAGAATTTCACACTGCAGATAAAAATAATATGTAGTAACCAAATAATGTATGTCTATAAATAATAGATAATATAGGTAATTACTCTGTTATATAACTTGTGTACGTTACATAATATCTATTACTTTTCGCGAATAAGTTATTATTATTACTATTTTGTATTGCCAGGTTATGACGAACGGGAAAACAGAACGCCGAAACGTAAGCCGATTATATAAAAAGTATATATTAAAACGTACTGTTCTAATTTAATACGAACAAATTTCGTTAATTATTCTTAGTAGTAAATATTAAACATTTATAACTATAAATAACTTTCTAAACTTTACATATATATATATATATATAGATAAATGGCATTTATCTCAAAAAAAAGCTATAATTTAATTTTTATAGAAAATTTATATAGAAATCTTAGAATTTGTAATAAAGTTAGATTTTTGGGTATAAACTGTGTAGCTTATATTAAATTAATAAATAACCGTTTCGAAAACTATGAATTTTCTTATTCAATGTTAAATATTGCAATCTGTTATAATTGATATATAAACAATAAAATACCAAAATAAATACCAAGTGTTATGATTTATTTAATCTCTCACTTTTATTCTGCCTGTTGAAATTGTTGGAACGTTTACAAGTTTTCATTGTTGCAGTCAAGGATAATAATTAGAAACCCTAACGTTGAAAATATATTTTTATCACAGCAACGCATTAGAAAATAAAATGTTGAAAGTAAATGAGCTATTTTCTTACGTAGTTTTACAAATTGTTTGATCTTATCATACACAATTAGGTCCATAAGGCTCATACACCCTATAAAGTTTAAAAAATATTTATGGAAAAATATAGTTTTTGAAACGTTTATTTCTTAATTTAATGAAAGTTACACAGTTCATATTTAAACACCTAATTTTATCTTAAATTTAATTTATTATAAACCTTGTAACCATTTGGGGCTATTTATTTCTATATACAGCGGCCCATACGGTATATAACTATATAGATCTTGAAGTGAACGTCCACTATTCTAGCTAATTTATTTATCAAACGGTGAATGTGAATTTCATATTTAGGCCTTTTTAGTTTTACATTTATTTAAACACATATTTTAATGATTTGTATCATTCTTTTATTTTTGTATGCCTATTTATTAACACAAATATGTATTATTTAATTAATAGAGTTTCGATTTATACGTACTAATCGACGTGAAAATGATATGTCTATTTTAAGTGTTCGATTTATAATTTGAATGATGCACTACACTGGAGCTTCTGCCCGATTTATGATTAAAGTTTATACTTCCAAGAGTTACAGTACGAGATGTAAAAACTTGTGCTGCCTTGATATTATTGGTGCGATAATAAATTATAAAGTAGAGAATATGGTATTTTATTATTTATTTGGCATGGCCCCGTTTGCCGTGGTTAGGTACCTATAAAATAACACGAATGCTAACAAATTCAACAATTTATTAGCATTCTTGTCATCCTTACTTTCTGAAGGCGAAGATGAAACATTAATAGAAGTTAATAAACAAAAAACTATTCTAAAACGTAGCGAATATTTTCACAGATCATTTACCCTTTATTTTCAAAATAAAGGAACCCTTTAATTCATAGAACATAATATTTAGGTTAGAATCCGTCAAAACAAGTAGTGTCTACTCTGTAATGTTCACTTTAGCACCAGAACCAGTACGCATTAAGTGCAGTTTCAGAGCAGTACTTCCATCATTGTTAGAGAATCATAGATTGCACTATCATAAAATTTGCTATTTTCTAGATTATGTAGCGTTGACAGTTGAATAAAACATCGTTTTGAAAAACTATCGACAAAAATGGAATTAAATCGCGAACATTTCCGTGCAATGATTTTTTATGATTTTAAAAATAATTTAACTCAACAATAATATATGGAGCGTCTTGTTCCGGCTTTTGGTAACGATGCACCATCCAAAACAACAATTTATTGCTGGTTTTTAGAATTCGGAAGTAGTTTCAGTGACATATTTCGCGAAGGTCGTTCGCGAACTAGGGTTGTTTAAAAAAACATTAATGCTGTGCGTGAAATGATTGAGGTTGATCGTCATGTGACTCACCGTGAAATAGAATTGACCTTGGTATTGACATGAAACAAATATCAACGATTTTTCCTGACTATTTAGGTGTGAAAAAATTATGTGCCCGATGGATTCCACACAATTTGACGCAGGCTCAAAAAGCGGCCCGTGTTCAATGGTGCAAGGAAATGCTGAAAAAATTTAACCGCGGTGCTTCAAATTTGGTTTATAACAACATTACAGCTGACGAAACTTGGATTTATTCATATGAGTCAGAAACAAAGCAACAGTCGCGCGTTTGAGTATTTCAAGGTGAATTCAATCCAGTAAAAGTTATCTGTTCACGAAGTGTTTCAAAGAAATTGTTGCAACATTTTTCAGTGCTACTGGTCTCGTTGCTACCTTCGCTTTAGATGATCGTCGCCCGGTCAACGCTGATTGGTATACAAGCATTTGCTTACCGGAAGTCATCGATGAAATCAGAAAAACTAATGCAAAACGATCATCTTGTACCATGACAATGCGTTGTCACACACAGCAAGAGGTAGAATTAATGACTCATTGTCCATACAGTCCAGATTTAAGTCCAAATGATTTTTTTTTATTCCCGGTTGTCAAAAATAAAATGCGTGTAACTCGTTCTTCAACACCAGAAGATGCCGTGGAAGCATTCAAAACTCATATTTCTGCTATACCATCTTCGGAATGGAAAAAGTGCTTCAAGAACTGGTTCAAACGCATGCAAAAGTGTATTGATTTTAAGGGAAAATATTTTGAAAAACAATAGAAGCATTATTACTGTATTTTCATTGTGTTTTCCTACTTATTTCCGAAACAATTGCAGCACCACGCGTATAAAATACTATAAGATTTCAAATATAAGAAAGAAAAGTCAATTCAGAGAAAAACCTTCTTATTTATTAATACTTTCTTTTACCTTACATGAAATATAGGTAAACGTGAAAGTATTGTTTTCAATCAAAATTTAAGATGTTGAAATTTCAGTGGATATACACATTTTTGGATCCCCTGAGTACGAAAATCATGTATTTTGAAATTCACGTGAATGTTAGTGAACTATTTCGGTGTGGTTGTTCTAGCTCCAGGTTCTATAGGTCTAAGTAACCCAGTTAAGTATAAATGTATTTATTAATTCAAAATGTATAGTGTTATTATAATAAGTTTTGGCTAATTATTTGATCATATAAATGAATATTTATCGGTAATCTAGTTGCTTTTAAATCAAACCAGTTTTACGTAAATTAATATTTCAGGATGAACGAATGTATCTTCTAAATTCTAATACACATATCGCTCTGCCTTGTGAATGAACTTTAGTAGACTTTTATACCTTATGTAATCTGTTTTAGGATTGATAAAGAGGCTAGCGGAATATCAACTTTACTTACAAATTACACTATTGCGCATAATTAAAAACGAGTTCAAGCTTTATAAGTGGTTGCATATCATGCGGCGGATTTTCCTACATATTTGTATAACAAAACTATAATAGTACTTATTGATTTATAGGGCAATTAATAGAAAATTAGATTACATCCACACTAATTGTAGGAAATCTATGTTATTTCAAGATATCGTATTTCACCTTAGACCTAATCTAGTTGCAATAATAGAGTTTTCCATTAAATACAAACAAGACAATTGTGATAATTTAAATACATGGAATTTCAGTCGTACAATAAATGATATAGAATGTATTAGAAAATCTTAGAATAATAACGCTTTCACGTATACATATTTTGATTACAGTTTAAAGATAAATATTTTAAACCAAAACTACATTAAACTTGACGTTAATTGTTAGCAGACGATTTAGAATTAAAGGGAAAGATTTACTACATAATAATTGATGTTAGCCAGTTAGGAATTAAAATACTAAAATTAAATTTAAAACAAAATAATTATACATTCCAAAATGAAATTTTACTAATTTCGAAACCAGTTGCAGTTAGTTGAAGCTCATATCTACAGTCTTATATAAAATTAAGTTTTTTCAGGCCAGCTTCTCAGAAATCTAAAACATTAGAAGCTTTCTTAACATTTTCGTCAGAAATGGAAGATTAACAGTGATTTTAAAACTGATTCAAGATTGAACTCCTAACACTTGGCCAATAAACGGGCACATTTGTTTATGTGATTGCATTGGATTGCTAGTAGAAATTTTTAAAAAATTACTAAAATAAGTAATTGATGTAATAATGGCAGCAATCATGAAAAATTCAGGATTATCTCAGCATCTAAGCAGCAAATCCAAAATGCTTTATTCTAAAGTCACGTAACTTTTGTATCATCTTTCAAGGGTTAAATCCCATGATGCTATTCGGCGCACTATATAGCAGAAGCGAGCACAGTTGTAGTCGTATTCAATCTGAACGTCCATTCAATATCAGCGTCAGGGTTAGGACTACATTTATGTGGCACAGCGATGTAGCTAGAGGGCTACTTAAGTAGTCAAATCTGCAAATGTAATAGAAGACTTCTAATCTATGCTGAAGTCGTAATAATATGTTGTATAAGCTACAGCACATAACTTGCAAATAAGTTTTTACAATATTTAGCAACTGAACTGAAGTTATTTTTTAGGCTTTTGATGTTTCTTAACAGCGACTTTTTCTTGTGAAAAATTTTTATTGGTGTAGTTGTAGTAGGATATTTACATAGGGATAGGTAAATAGTTCCCTAAGTTCTAATTCTAAATCGCAAGACTTAATTTAATAAGATTTCCCTTGACAAGAGCCACCGAAGGCAAGACGCGTATTTTCTAACCATCAGCCTAGGGTATTGTCGAAGACATGACCAGGATTGTCCAAGTAAGCGACTGTTGAAGTATCTAGGCTATTGAAGTTATCTAGTTAATGTTACCAACATAATAATAAGGAACTTATAATGAAAAATAGGAACAATAAAGTTAAATAAAGAAGGTTTCTAAATAATAATTAATTTACTAACGTATTCTAAGAATTTTATATTTTAATTTCAAATCACGTATGGAAGCGAACTCGCCTATTATATCGACTACCGATATTTAAATCTTTAGTCGACCCAAAATTAACTATAGACACGTTTATTACGACATTAACACAAATAACTATGTATTTAAAACGAGAATCCATCAGAGTAATCTAAATATATTAGAGTTTTGGAAGATATTTGTACCCAATTTTGACAATCGCATGACAATATATATATATATATATATATATATATATATATATATATATATATAAA
>JAHWXV010108449.1:0-12226 GCA_024586415.1 Phrixothrix hirtus
GCAATGACTGAAAGGTATTTTAATGTCTTTTAATAACAACAATTTAATTATTATGTATTTTGTTATTAAATGCACATTATACTAATGACTTAAATGTATTGGGAATGCATTTAAATACTAACAATGTAAGCATTTAAATTTATTAAGGATACTCAAGAATTTGCAAATGGAAAAAAAATGAAAATGCTATAGCGGAAAAACTTGACGTGATGGAGCAAATGGTTTTGATATTTGAAATCAGCGTGCCAAAATTAGTTAAAAACAGGTGTCAGATTACAGACAGCAGAAAAAAATTTTGATTTGTTGGCCAATGTAATCTAACGATTCATTTCTTTTAGGTAAAATAAATTTCGCCATTTACATGGGTTTTCCTTTAGGCATTGTTGAAAACTACTAGAATTAGCTAAATAAAAAATCTGGTGTAAGACAACACACGACTTTCTCTTACACACATAGATGTGCAAATAGTGTCCACAAATGATTAAATTATTATTTACGTTTATTTTGGAAATGATAGGCTGTTTAACTCTGGAATTTTTTCTGATAACTTATTTCAACGCATTTTTTAAAAAACAAACACCGTTAATTTCACATAAAAGGGTATTAAAGGCATAATAATTGTAGCAAATTTAAAAAAAATGTTATAACTGGTTTTAAGAAAATCGCAAAAACACTTAAATACCGCAATTCCGGTCATTCGATTTTAAGTAAATTCTTGACGTCTGATGTGCAGAAGATAGAAAACTGATATTTAAAATTTTATTTTTATATGATGTTTAGTTTTTGAGATATGTTGTTCACAATTAATACGTTAAATACTTCCGGTTTTCGAAAATTTATTAGAAAAACTGCTTAGTTCATATTAAAAGCAATAAAGTAGCTAAGAAATATACGTTTTAAAAAAAATTGTTAAAGCCGATTTCAAGAAAATCGCAAAAAAAACGAAAATTCGAATATATCTAAAAATGAAAAAAAATGTGGAACTTCCGGTTATTAGATTTTAACTACATTCCTGATTTGGCATACAAACGCAGTTATGACCACAAATACAAATTTTCGTTCAACTAGGACTTTTAGTTTCATAGTTATTTTATTTAAGGTTAACGGTGAAGGTACTTCCAATTACTCGATTTACGCAAATGTTTGTGAAAAATAACCTAAATTATATGAAAAGTCATTAAATGGCTACGAAATGCTATAAGTTTTAAAAAATCGTTAGAACCGATTTTGAGAAAATTGCGAAAAACAAAAAAATCAGAAAATATCTAAAAATAACAGAAATGTAGTTGTACTTCCGGTTATTCAATTTTAACAAAATTCTTTATTTAGCAAACAAAGGTGCTTAGGAGCTCAAATTTAAATTTTCATTTATCTAGGACTGTTAGTTTCATAGTTATTTTAATCCTAGTTAAAGGTAAGAGTACTTCCGGTTTCTCGTTTTACGGAAATTTTTCTGAGAAACCTTAATTATATGAAAGGCCATTAAATGTCTAAGAAATAAAATAAATTTCGAGAAAATCGCGAAAAACCAAAAAGTGACAAGAGTAAAGGTAGAAACACATATAACCGAGACGTGCCCAGACCGGAGCAGTGCCGTTACTCGGTGGAAAAATTGCACCATTGAATTAAACGGGATCGAGACACGTCCCGGTTATGTGTGTTTCTACCTTCTGGTAATCCGGTAATCGAATTTCAATGAAATTGTTGCAGTCGCGTTCAGGGATAAATACAAACTTAAATATAAAATTTTGTTTATCTACGACTTTTCATTTTAGAAATATCTTGTTCACAGACACTAACAGATTGACAAATTTTTAAAAACATAATTTTCTGGCTCAGGGGACCCGAAAACGTGTATTTCCACTAAAATTTCGACATCGAAAATTTTGGATGAAAACAATACTTTCTCTATAGGCAAGAGAAATTAAAAATTGGCGTGATTTGCTCATATATTTATTGAAAAGTTAAGACACTGTTGAAAATATGTAATTACAAGTTTAATTAATACAAGTTGGGACATTATTGCGTGTCTTTTATATACAAGGTATTCGGGATACTAGGATCATTACTTTAACAGCACATACATTTTGGTATGCACGACGAAATATTTGCGATTAAAGTTTTCAGCGAGGTCCTATTTGTGACTTGGTCTACTGTGTTGGACGAGGAAATAACTGACCGACTGTACATATAATATGTATTTGTTACGGGATTCATCACTACACATCAATACGTGATTCTGCATCAATACTTGTAGGCGTGTCAATAAGTCACTCGTTCAAAATTTGCGAAGCATCGAATATGATACGAGGGACAAGCCATTATTATTGAGAATAAAAGAACCAGTGTAACTTTTTCAAAATTATATTTTAGATATATTCAAAGTAGTTGCTTTCTGCTTAAATGCACTTAGCCATTCTTTTCTTCCACTGCTTAAATGCTCCAAGCCAAGCAGCTTTAGGAATACTATCAAAATAACACCGAACAGCAGCATCGATCTCTTCCTCTGAAAAACACCTTCCTCGTAAGTGTTTTTAGCCCAAAAACAATCAAAAGTCGCACATTGTCAGATCCAGTGAGTATGGAGGGTGTTCGATTACATTAATCTTGTTTGCGGCCAAATACTGCCGAGTTATCGCTGCAGTGTGGGGAGAAGCATTATTGTGATGTAGCACAATTCCCTTCTTTGACACTTTATTAAACACTTCTGGCAAAGAGTGTTCGACGTACCATTTAGCTGTGACAGTCTTCTGTTCCTCTAGCCTAATAGCGCTAACTAGACCAGTACTTCTAAAGAACACAGCGTACATTACTTTCTTCACTGCTCGCTGCTTTCTGATTATTGTTGGTGTGGCATCGTCTTCATGGATCCATACGCAGCTCTCTTGTCGAGTTGGCATGTCGAAAAATGGTATGTAAGTTTCATCGTCTATTACAACTTTCAACAAAATTTGGTGTCCACCATTCTTAAGCAATGTTAGAGTTTCGTGACAAATTCGTACTCGTTCTGCTTTTTGAAAATCTGTAAGATGATGGGGTACAAACCGACTTACGACTTTTTTCAGATGAAGCTGGTCGTGTATTATTGTTTTCACGGATGAAGATCCAATCCCCAGTTCAGCTTTTATCGCGACATAACTAGTTCTGTTATCTGCTTCTATAATCTTCTTCACGGCAGCAATGTTTTCCTCTGTCACAGCGGTAATCGGAGGGCCTTTCTGGTGATCAACTGTAGTTCTTCCACGTTTGAATTCCTTATACCATCTGTAAATTGTTGCCAAGGAAGAGGCCTGATCGCCACATGTTAATTTCAAACTTTCTTCGCAGTCATACGCACTTAAACCTTTCTTAAAGTCATAATAAATCATTATGCAAAAATGTTCTCGGGTTAATTCCATTTTTAACTACGCATGCAAAACTTAAAACTATGCCTTTCAAATGCTATTTAAGATAAATTAGCAAATGAAGCGGCAAATGTCAAGTAAAAAGTTGCTCTTAATGATGTTTGTTTTCCATGGCCTTCCTAATTTCTTCATTCTCAATAATCATGGCTTGCCCCTCGTATTTATACAAGGCACGCATTGATATTCGGAATGTATATCGAGACCGCTCCCAAATCATGGACAATCCTTGCGGAAACTTTTTAAGTGCGGTATAAAGCTGTGAGATTCGGGAGTTACAGACCTAACTTTGCAGGATGCTGACGCAATAAACTGTAGAGGTTGCTATGGATGCCCTTATACAAATAGTGGAAGAAAATCATGGAAAATTTATTATTTTCATAACTGACAAAGAATATTTACTCAAGATAAAATTTCACTATAAATTCATTTACTTTGTCTTATCCTATATGAAATATAGGTAAAAGACGAAGTATTGTTTTTGGCCAAAATTTTCGATGTCGAAACTTTAGTGAAAATACACGTTTTCAAATCCCTCGAGCACGAAAATTGTTCTTGAAAATTGGTCTATGTGTGAACACGACAACTCGAAAACGAATCCTAAAAAAACAAAATTTCATATTTGATTTTGTATCTATCGTCGCACGCGATCGCGACAATTTCACTAAAATCGGATAACCAAAAGTGCTATGATTTTTTGGCTTTTTGAGAGTTTCTCTAAATCGGCTGTAACCATTTTTTAAATTTTACTATGTTTCTTAGATATTTAATGCCCTTTCATGTAATCTAGGCTGTTTCTCAGAAAATTTTCCATAACTCAAGTAACCGGAAGTACTTTCACCGTTAAGTCTAAATAAAATAACTATGAAACTAAAGATCCTAGCTAAATAAAAATTTATATTTAAGGTCATAATCACCTTAAAGTGCTAATTCAATAATTTGGTTAAAATGTAATAACCGGAAGTACCATTTTATTTCAGTCATTTTTAGATATTTTCCAAATTTTAACGATTCGTTTAAGTTTACTGTATTTGTTATTAAAACCCTTTCATACAATCTAGGCGGTTACTCAGAAAATTTTCCGTAAATCGAGTAACCGGAAGTATTCTGAATAAAATAACTATGAAAATTTATATTGAAGGTCATAATCGCCGTTCCGTGCAAAATCAAACATTTGGTTAAAATCAAGTAACCGGAAGTATCACTTTATTTTTGTCACTTAAAGTTATTTTCCAAATTCTCCGTTTTCACAGTTTTCTTTAATTCAGCTCTAACGATTTCTTTAAATTTGGTATATTTCTTAGTTATCTAATTTAGTTGTATATTAACCAAGCAGTTTCTCTAATAGATTTTTGAAAATCGAATAACCGAAAGTATGGTATTCGCCAAAATAAACAGTACCGAAATTTAGAATGCGGCGGAATTGTTCGCGCAATATGAATTTGTTATGTTTTGCTTATTTGTCATTATTTATAAGTTTAATATTGCGTTGGCGTTAAAATCGTTTTGAAAATGGTTCTCACAACGGATGAAAAATTTTTATAGTTGAGCAATATTTTCGGTCATACGGAAATGGACGAGATAATGACCAAGTTTAAAATTAGTTTAAGAAAAATATTGACAAAAATTTAACAAAGTGGTCCCTAGTAAAACTATAATGTTATCAATTTTTTAGAAATTGCATTGCAGTCGACGAACAGTTTTTACCAGTGATAATCAAGGACGTATTTTTGACCAGATCACACAATCTCTGAAAAGAAGCCTTCGAGGAACTGCGTGTAAATTTAATATCAGTGAAAGATCCACAAGTCGACTGTTCAAATCTGTTGGCGGTAATCCCTATCGCATTTAAATTGGACGACTAAATGCTGTGGATAAACGTGCAAGAGAAGTGTACTGTCGGTTAGTATTGAGCCTATTCTACAAAGATTCCGATTTCTTGGGAAACGTATGGTTTTCGTCCAAAAATCGCATTCGTTTTCACGGTTACGTCAATCGCCAAGCAAGGGACAGATGACATTGTAAAGAAACCTCTCCACATTACCCGAGTTACAATTTGATGTACTCTATTAGGAAATGGGAACATTTGTCCTTATTTTGTTGAGCACGAGAACTAGCATCCAATTACGTTACAGATAGAACATTATTACACCTTTTCTGAGAGATTTAAGAATTTTTTGTCCCCCACGAAGTCTTCGAATAGACGAGCACGTTGACTTGCTTCATGAATATTTTGCAAATAGAATAATTTCTCGTGGAACATGCTTTGAGTACCCTTCTCATTCACCCAATCTAACGCTACCCGATGCATACCTTTGATACATGCTGGATGACTTGGCATTTCGATCAGCCGATCTGCCAGTAAACATTGGAGAACTACGACAAAAGATAACCTATTTTCAGCAACTACGGTAATCACTATTTACAAATATGTTCAGCGATCTTCAAAAAGGTTATGAGACTTATTTGAATCGCAATGGTGCACATTTTCAACATTTAAGGTATAAATAATATAAATATATAAATAAATAAATACATTATAACAATTAGAAAATTAAATACAATTTCCTTTTACAGTACTGTTTATTTTGGCGAAACTGTACTTGGAGTATTAGTCGTGAACAAGATATCTCAAAAACACATCATCATATAAAAATGAAATCCGTATTTAATTTTTTTATCTTCTGTGCATAAGATGTCAAGAATTTACTTAAAATCGAATGACCGGAAGTGCCACTTTATTTTGCGACCTTTAAGTTTTTTGTGATTTTCTCTCAGCAAGTGGTTTAGTGTAATCAATTTTTATACCAAATTGAAGTTTTTTTTAAATTAAAATTTTTTACAGAGTTGTGATCACTAAGCCCCCGTGTACATGTGGGTTAAATAATGCGTCTTATATCTCGGATACCCTTTATAATCATTCAGTGATGACTAAACTTTAATTCAAAAATCAAACGACAGGCTTTTGAGGAAACGCGACAATTTTATTTTTTGAATATATCATCAGTCAAATGATCTCCAACTTGCCGCTGACGCTTTTGAAGTCTAGTACGAAAGTTTTGCAACATTTCAATTGGAATTACGTTAATCTTTTTCCGAATATAAAGTTTTAGTTTTTTCAAAGTTTGCACTCGATTAACAAAAACCTTTGTCTTAAGGTAGCTCAATGTAAAAAAAACACACACGCTGGCAGATTCCACCACCGTGCCGACCAATCGAGATACCCAAATTTAGAAATAACTCGACCAGGAAACATTTTTCGTAGTATTGTCATAGACTCTCTAGCAGCGTGCGAAGTCGTTCCGCCTTGCTGAACCACATTTTTCGAATGTCTACACCAGCATTACAAAGTTGTTGCTCCAATTTCGTAATACGTTGATAACCTTGTGATGTAATGATACCAGTCAAGCCGTTTTCTTCAAAGAAGAACGGACCAAAAATTCCACACCATCCAATAACTTTCTCGCCATGACGTGCCACCCAGTAACGAAAGTTCTGTTTGTTAACAAAACCTGACAAGTGAAAATGAGTTTCGTCTGACATCAACAAGCAATCAGTGTTTTCCGGGTTTTCAGCAGTTATTCTTTCGAAATGCGTATTCCAATATCGCGAGCCAAAAGTTTTTGTATGACTTGAATTTTGTAGTGAAGGAAGTGTAAGTCTTGTAGACTGCGGCAGAAACTTCGGTTCAAGATATTCTGTACTAATGTCTGTCGTTTAGCGAATAGTTTAGGGCTTTGTAGCATAGCTTCTCTTAGCCTTTCGCCATTTTCAAGTGTTTGTACAGAACGAGGTCTTCCTTTTGACTTTTCTCTGACGGCTGAAACAGTAGTGCTGGAGTAGGAACTGCATCTCGTCGATAAAAACGAAAATTATGTGGAAACAGACGCTGGGTGATTACAATAGGGTTGATATTGTTAAAATAAGTTTTAACAACAAAAGAACGTTCCATATTCACATCTGAAATGACATTTCTCACAAACATTTTGACAACTATCCATAAATTTCCCTTTATCACGAATGCATGGCGACTTGATTTAAATTTATATCTTATTATATTATGTTGCAAGCTATGAAATAATAGTGAAACGTATATTAGCAACATCATTCATCATTCTACGATGATAATTTGAACATTTTTTAAAAGTATGAAAATCACATATGCAGTGGTCTTATGGTTTTTCTTAATTATCGGATGACACCGGCCGACTGTCGCATACGTCTTCATTCGCCGATTGTCCTTGTTCGGAGCAAAATGACGAGCTCCTCGTGTGCGGGTAGCCAGAGGCCTTGCATGCGGAGCGAAATATTTTAAATTTAAAATACATATTAACTTGCACCAACACTTTGACAACTATCACAAATTACCATTTATTACAAACACATGGCGACTTGATTTGAATTTGTATCTTATTATATTATGAAATGAGAGAATTTTGCTAATATATACATCATTCTGCCTAACCTTGTATGACCAACATAAGAAAATATACTAATTCAATAAAAATAAACTAGATATATTTTCTAGAAAATTGTTAAATTTACACATTTAGATAAGTTAGTATTAGTACAGTGCCGACACGGGAAATCGTTTCCTAAATTTAAGGAAACCGGATAGAGACAATCTTAAGAATATTTAAAAATGTCGCGTACATATTAGTCGAAAACGAAATCTCATATTAAATGGATGAAAATGTATAAACCTTCAGGTATTTTAAATAAAGAAATGTTATTGGTTAGAGAATCCAAGGGAAGAAGTTGCCATACAAGGGTAGTTTAATAAGTCATGTAAAAATTAAACGAATAGTTGTTTCTTTGGTGTAAAGACATTTTAGTTTTCAACATAGTCCCTCTGCAACTCAATACACTTATTCTAACCATATTTGAGGTGATAGAGCCTTCAGTAAAATAAGATTTATCAAAGTTTGTAAAATACGGGTGTACTTCGGCAATCATTTCTTCATTGGATGAAATTTTTTACCAATAAGCCAGGTTTTTATGTTTGGGAATAAGAAATAGTCAGCACTGCCTAAATCGAATATGAGGCATGCGAAAGCATTCCGAAATGCGATTAATGTATTTTTGCAGTTGCATTATCGTGGTGAAACAAAATATTGTTCTTTGTCAAATGCAGCCGATTTTCTTTGATTATTTCGTTCATTTGATCCAACATCAATCGATAATATTATCTTGTTATTGTTCTAACTTTATGAAGGTGGTCAATGAAAATTGTTCCGCAAGCATCCCAAAAAACACTTGCCACGACTTTGCCAGCCGATAGTGTCGCTTTTGCCTTCTTTGATGAACGTGAACCAGTTTATACCCATTGTTTCGATTGGTTTTTAGTTTCCACAGTATAGTGATGGTTCTAAGCTTCAACAACAGCAATAAATCAATGTATTACGCTTAAACACTTTCAAACAATAGTCCAAGGTCGTTGAACGTTTAGGTTTTTGGCGCACTATTAACAAATGCGGCACCCAGAAAAGTTTTCATTCAAAAATAAACATGTAGAATTGAAACCACTGTAGTAATCGATAAGTTTACAGTCACCACAATTTCGTGCACCTTCAGTCGACGATCTGCTAACACAATATCATGCACTTTTAGTACCATTTTTGGTATACAGCATCTTTTGGCCTGACAGATCGCTGAGCGTTGAGAACGAAAATTATTCAACCACCTGTGAATAATTTTAATTGATGGCGCAGAGTCCGAATAATATTTGTGAAGCTTTTGTTGTTTCTGTTATTGTTTTTCCACGCAGAAAATAATGTTTAATGAAAACGTGAAAATCACTTTTTTCCATTCTAGCGAAACTCATACAAGTTGTTTAATTTAAATGGCTATCAAACAAACTAATCGGTAGTTGCTCTTGAAAATTGGTATGACGCGATCTGGCAGAAAGTATTTTAACATATTTTGCATTTTTACCTGCTTTATTGAACTAGCCTCGTACAATGCAAGAAGACAAAAAAGAACCAACATCTCTAAATTTAAGATCTTTCTGGTCTCCCTTACTGAGTGCTCAGTTTAAAGTGTTAGTTGTTCGAATAGCTTTCCTCGACAAGTTCTTGTCTAAGCTAATGACTAAGTGCAAGTCGTGACAAACAAGATCCTTTATAAGTAAGAAAAGTCTATTTACAATCGTACTGTACAGAAGCATACTTCTATACAAGACATCTTTATATTAAATAAAATATGTAGAAAAGAGAAAACAAATCCCAGATTTCAATCAACTGATAACTGCTCAACAATTTGGAACAAGTATTTCCCACGCAAGTGAAGTTTTAAACAATAAAATAGCGATTAATATACCAAAACCAATATCTTTAACTTGAATTAACAATTGTTTAAAGTAAAAAAGAATTTCACCTCGCTTATAAATAGAACACGATTTGAATTCCTTAGTAATTAGTTTTATTCATTCTGTAACTTATATGTATGCTTTTAAAACAAACTTGTTTGTATTCAAATATCGTTTACATGGCTGAGTTCCATTATCGTGGGAGACCAACAAGAGGGTTTGTAAGTAAAATTATGTAATGCCACGACTATTTTGATAGATTTAATCGTTATTTGTTCTACTTAAATAGCGCATATACAGTTGCAATATTTTATTATGAGTCTGCCAATTTGTTTATTAATTCAATTTTCTTTGCCTATCAAAAGATGTTCAAGCAATTAATGTAACCACAATAATTCCTGCATATCCCCGACTTTGGTTCTCTTTATTAATCTAATTATCATTTGTTTTGAATAGTTACAACTTTTCCAGCTTAATTAAAGTCCTAGTTAATTAATGGTAATTATGTACACTATTTCTCTAAATTTTTGCACATCCATTTTTAACCTTTTTCGTTATATCAATTTTCCATTTTTAATGTTATTTAGTTATAGAATTGTATCTAATATATATTTTTAAAATATTCAATTCGCATATGCAAAATATTTTCATATTACTAATTCACAATATAAATTATAACACAAATTATTTCATTTCATCTTTATTTTGATGAAAGCATGGTAAATCTACTCAATTGTTTATTTCCAATTTCTTATTCAGATAAATTATTATCTACAACGGCAGTAACCCACGTTAAAGACTAAACAAAATATATGTACATATGCAGACTACCCTGAGTTTGTGTTTCGCATTATACTTAATGGTTTATTCCATCTTGCTATTGCGATACTATCTGTTCAATATTTGCTACATAGTCCCGGAATAAGACGCACGAAAAAACAGTTCAAGATTGTATCTTTTCAACTAAAGTCAATATATGTGCGTAGCACTATGACCAAAAAATACAGTGAATGTTGCTGCCGAGCTCCATTTAACGGAAGTGCAGGGAACTTCAATACAACAAATAACGCGTTGAACTTTAGTAATAGACAGTTTGAACTTGGTCAATGCAGTCAGTTGGTTGTGAGTTATGGTTAAGGAAAGGCGTTTCCAAGTTGGTTATAAATCATGAATCATAAGCAACGCACTAATATGAATTTTATTCAAAACTGTAAAAAAGTGTTCAAACAATACATGAAATGTTAAATCGAATTGTTGTTGTAACCATGAAGAACGCTTATGAATAATTTTGTAATAGTAGAAAATTGGTTAAAAACAAGAAGAGATCGGGACGTCCTATAACATCAAAAACCAAGGGAAATGTTGAAAGAGGAAGCGAAAGGATTCGAGCAAACAGGCGATTGCCTATTAGGCCATTTTCTAGTAATTTCAACAACTTTAGAGTTCCATTCAAAATACTTTAATAATAGATTTGAACATGAGTCGAATGATGTAACAAACAACGTTTAACAACTTCAATGGACTTATGCAATCGTGCTACTTTAGATTCAGCTTTTTAAGAAATGTCATTACTGGATATAAGTTTTGGGTTTATGGTTATGGTTCTGAGACTAAGGCTCAGAATTCTCAATAAAAATAACCCAGTTTTCCACGTGCAAAAATTGTACATCAATCAATCTTCAACACCATTGTGCTTTCAAGATATTGATAGAATTGTGTGAGCTGAATTTGTACCCAGAAATACTACGATGAACTCTGTGTACTATTAGAGTTTCTTATCGCTTTTAAGCAACGATATGCATAGAAAAAGGCATGAGAGGCGTTTCGTGTCATACATCGTCTTTGTTACCGAAACTTCTATCAAATAATGGCATTACAGCGTGTCCTAATCAACTTTATTCACCGATTCTGATATCGTACAAGTTCTGGATCTTCTCCAAAGTCAAATGACCGTGAAACAATTCAGTATACCAAGGCAGCCACTACCGGACCACTCAGGAAATAATACTTCCAGAACTGCTTCATAAAGTGTCAAGAACGATGGGCTGTGTATTTAAAGCGAGAGGAAGTATTTTGAAGGGGAATAATTGTTGTGATATTTTTTAAGTTTAAATGATCAACATTTTTTCGAGCACACCATATCATTTAGAAATAAAAATGATGTGGTATACTACCTTTCCAAATTTTTTTACTGAAATTAATTTTCAAAATAAAAAATAATTTTTGACCTGTTTTTAAAAAAATCCAGTTTGTAATTTTCTATATAGAAAATTGTTCAGTTAAGGCCATATTTTATATATATATATATAATAAAAAATAACTTTTGACCTGTTTTTAAAAAAATCCAGTTTGTAATTTTCTATTTAGAAAATTGTTCAGTTAAGGCCATATTATATATATATATATATATATATATATATATTGTCGTAATCACGAAAGAATAAAGCTCGTCATAGGTTACCTGAATTTAGTAAAGACAATCGTAGTTTAATAACGAACATTAGAAACATAAGACAGA